>CATIWF010040874.1:0-25210 GCA_949630135.1 Balakata baccata
GGCCTCTTCTTTTGCTTTACAATGCCATTTAGCTAGTCACAACGCCTTTTAAATCCATATGCATATGCAATTTGCAACAATCATTACTTAACATTTGCATATTCAATAATCAATCACTCCATGTAAGAAAAGCCTATAACATAACCATATATTTAAGTGATTCATCTCCTTTTGATATCATATCCATACCATAATAATCATGTAATTCATATGGCCATAAGTCAAGTCACGTTGCACATAGCATGTAATAATCGCATTACACGTAACACGTACCAAAGAAATCGTTCGATAATTAAACTCACATTTTCTTTTGCTAATAAGCCTCTATCTTACTGTCTTTCACTTCTTTGAGGCTCTCCAATATGCTGTGGACCTAATCGAATGTATACTTGGTCAATTCGTAGCTAAATAAGCTTAAACAAATTGAAGTATGCATTTTAAGGACCACTAACTAGGATTTGGTCTAAAGGCAGTGTGACCTTCATGTGTTCATTAGCTTATAACTTTTTCTATACTAGTCTAATTTGCATGATTCTTGTTTCTAATTAAATCTAACATGTAGGGATACCACATATCTACATTTCAGACCAATTGGACCATTGTGGAATATTTATGCAATTTACAAACATGTTCTGTTCTCTGCCCTGTTTTTGACCATAGGCAGTTTTAAGGCACCAAATTTGCTTCTTCATATCTTACAACGTGTAAGTCATATTTGTATGAAACTTTATATGAACATAGAAATGTTAAAATAGAAAATTTTTCATGTTGAAAACTTTCATCCATTCTGCCTCTAAGGTCCTCATATGGTAGGGTAATTGGGACTTGTCAGAAACAGGGCTGACATCCGGACCAGTCTGACTTGTGAAAGCTATAACTCACAACATACATAACATATTGAGGTGAAATTTGTGCCAACATTTAGCTAAGATATATACCTATAACTTTAGTGTTTTGTACATTTACAGAGCATGTCTATAAGGAGCTCAAAATTGGCCAACAACTGACTAGACTTGCCCAGAACACTAAGCAGACAGCTCAAATATGGAACAGGCATGACTCTCTTGCCTATAACTTTGGTCCTGAAATTTGGTATACAACTAGATAACACATATATCTATAACTTTCATGTTTTGAGATTCCTCCAATAATGATTCTATCATATAGAAACACAATCAAAACAGAAAGTGATTCAGCTAGGTTCCTCAATGGAACCAGTTCCAGTCCGATGCCCATATCTTTTTACAGACACCAAATCATGCAAAAATATTTATATATCCTTAAATATAAGACATAAAGCTACAATTTTTGTGTTTTATGCTTCTCCAGAATCAGCCTTGAACATGAAGAAAACGGGACCCTAACTTTCTACCTTCAAAACAGAATTCAAGCAGCTTACCCATGGAAATCATGTAATTTGGACCTCCTAAATCATATTCTATTAATCATAAATTAAAACTAGCAACTTATGATGATAACTAACCTTCAGATGGCTCTTTTCTTTGGCCTTGTTGCTGGAGAAATTTGAGAGAAAGAAGGGAATGAAGAGGGACAAAATTGTGGTATTTGTTTCAACCGACTCACTTTTGCTTTTTCCTTTTTTTTAATATCATTTTTAAATAATTTAAATAATTAATAATTAATTAATTAAATTAATGATTATTATTATTATTATTATTATTATTATTATTATTATTATTATTATTATTTTCTCTACATAATTACAAATACTTAATGCCAAAATTCTATCGAGTCAAATTGTCTTCTTTAATTTAACTATGCTAAACTTCCTTTATTTCAAAAGTAATCATTTATTTAATTTCATTTTCAATATCTTGTGTCCTTATTTAAATTATAGCTAGACACGTACGACTTGGTCCTATTGCGATAAACCGACCTGTGTCAAATTTATCTCGTGAATACGTTCACGCCAAAATCCCTATATATGCATGTGTTTCATGTGAATGATATATATATATATATATATAAAATGAATATGTCCAAATGTAATGCATGTCATAATGCATGTGGGAAAGTCGAGGATGTTACATTTAGCATTCAAGATCAAGATTCAAGCATGAATTTGAGAGATTTACTAAGGAAGAAGATAAAGTTGAAGAGAGAAAGTGTGGAGCTTGAGGGAACTCAAGTCTTCCATTAAATCAATCTTGATTTCTTCCTTCTTTAGGTAAGATTTCATGTTTCCCCTCCTCTTTTAACAAGTTTGTGGTTGATTTATGTGATTTACTCGAATTGGGTGGAAACCCATTTGTAAATGGGTAAGTTTGATGAAGAACCATATGTATTCTTTGGGGGAAACTTTCCTTAAGGCTAGATTGAGTTGATTTACATGTTTTTAGATGGATTTAAGTAAGAAAGAACCTAGCTTAATAGTTTTTGAGTTAGGGTTTGGTGTATATGGCTTTATGTAGTTATAGATGTTAACATATGGTTTGAGTTAATAAGTAATAGTTATGATTATATGTAGGAGATGCCTTTGGAAGGTGGAATCACTTACCAATGAGGCCAAGCAAGCTTAAAGCTCAGATTTTGAGTTGGCTCCATAGGAGGTAAGTACACATATACATCTTTAACTTGGTGAATGACATGATAATATGATAGTTGACATGTTAATTATAAATAATTGGTAAATAAGGTGGAAATAGAAATATGTAAAGGGTTAAACATGCCTACAGGCTATGAATGATATATGAAGGAAAGAAACTAGAGTTTAAATTGATTGAATAGTGTGGTTTCAGTATGCAAAAGGCACCCAAAACCCATAACAAGTTAACATGCGTGATTTACCCGAATTAGGTAGAAACCCATTTGTAGATAGGTATGTTGGAGATGAACCCTTGGGTTGCTTGGGGGAAAACTTCCCTTTGAGCTTGATTGAGATGTCAAACACATAGTGGAGGAGGATTTAAGAAGAAAGAACCTAGCTTAATGATTTTTGAGGTAGGGTTGGTGTATATGGCTTTGTATAGTTACAGATATTGATATATAACTTGAGTTAATGAGAAGTAGTTGTGATTATGTTTATGTGATGCCTTTGAAAGGTGGAATTAACCACCAAGAAGGCTAGGCAAGCTTAAAGCTTGGAATTTGAGTTGGCTCCATAGGAGGTAAGTATACATGCATTTTTAACTTATTAATTGACATAAAAATGCATTAGATGGCATGCTAAATGGAAATAATTGGTAACAAAGATGGATATATATATATATATATATATATGTCAGAGCTATAAATGGTAAAGAAGAAAAAAATTAAAGTTAAGGTTGATTAAATTACATGGTTTTGGTATGCTAAAAGCACTCAAGACCCATTAACGGTAAATACATAATTAATGAGAATATAGTTATATAGGAATTACATAAGAAATGGCCCTTGAACTTGTATAAGATATATTAACTAAATAAATGATAAAAATATGATCTAGCATTCTAGGCATACATATTATCAATGGCAAGATATGTAGAATAAAATAAAGGAAATATGGAACTTGAGTTCTCTAATATGACCATTAGAAGTTAGTAATAATATTTACACATCTATATTATGGGGCCACTAATGTAAATGCTTGTAAGCTAGGCTTAATACCCATATTAAGAATTGGTAGCTGGTAGTGCACAAGTTCTATAAAAGCACTTAAAGTGTATAGAGAATGGCATAAAAGAGGTAGGTCTCTTACTTGAGCACTTGTAATTGATGAGATGTGTGCATAAATATTATTGAGCATACTTGTCGATAAGTAATGTAATATAATGAGTTATGTTTGTATACAAATATGTTATGTGTAACATGATAGAAACATAAAAGAATAGGATTAAAATGAGAAGATATTTTGATATAAATGCCAATTTCTCTACCTGAGGACAACTTTAGGGTAGATGTTGCACCATAAAGGGAATAAACAATACGTATCGACGAGATGTATGAGTGAGGATCAAGATGACTACCCCTGGTCTGGGTGCTCCTATTCTTGGTACTCATATTTGTTATACTCAATCAAGTTAGCTAAGCTCGAGTATGAGGGAACATGACTTAAAAAGCTCAGATGAGCACATATGTTGCAGTGGATGAGTAGAATGACTAGCTTTGGACTGAGTGCGCCTACTACATACCCTGTATATAGAGTGAGTAGTATGTCTAGCTCTAAACTAAGTGCGCCTACTTCACACCCTATATCCGACCAGTTCGAGAATGAGGCTTGGGCTATTTATTTAAATTAGTAAACAGAACATGAGAATTTATTATTTGCATGCAACATAATGAGAAAAGCAATATAATGTACCATCAATTTGTTATATGATCTTGATATGTTATTCTTTTTGGTATACATATTATGAACACACTTATGATCTGCATGTATTGAATAATGATATACAATTAATATATGTAAATAATAGATGGAAAAGATAGGTGGTCGACTCAATTTCCAGTTTTAAAAGTAAAGGCTTAAATTCTGGAGGTTTAACTCCCTTCTATATCAGATATACACTTGAGCCTCTAAGAGGTCAATGCGTTGATTAGTAGTAGAGTTATAAAGGAACCACTAAGCAGTTTAACTTTGAAATAACTACACCGAGATCCAAATATGCATGAGTTGAAATATTGGAATATTTAATAAAGAAAACGAAATGTAAATTGTAAACCGGCTAAGCATGTATGTGTGAGGCATTGACTAAATATGTGACTATGATATGAGTATTCATTTAATGCTTTGACATTATTACAATTACATGACTTGAATATGAATGTGTCACTAATTTTGCACGCTATAAATTATATGATTACATGTTAGAGTTGATATGCATATGTGTATTACTAAGCTATAAATAGGTTAGCGTATTTTCATATGAACGCAGGTTATAGAGGTAGTATATAATTGATGTAGCAGTTGATAATGGAGAAGCCAAAGCCCATTCAGAGAGGAGACCGTGTAAACCCGGATTATGGACTGGACATATCTTTAACATGCATTTATTTATTGCATTCATTATTGGGAATGTAATTAATTAGGTTGGCTATCTTGTAATTATGTAATATGATATAAAGTAAAAGTAAAGAAAAGGGAAAAGAAAATATATAACTTAACTAGACGTAGTTGAGATGCGTGAAATGAGGGCCTTGATGGCCGACCCAAAATTTACGAAATGTGTTTAAAAAGGGCAAATAGGAACTAGTGTTAGCTAGTTCAAAGTATATTCGATAAGTTAGAAAAGTACTATCTAGTATACATCTTTAGAGAATAATAATACTTTACACAGAAAACATTCAAATTTGGACAGGTCATAGCTACCTAGTCTATAACACTTTCTATGTATTATGAGACACACTCATAATTTATGGGAAGGTGTTACATGGCATTTATTACTTCTTGTCTTAAAATTTCGATCTTGTTCTCATATATTTCAATCAACATACATATCATATAATCACATTCTCAAAAGACATAATCAATGCACATCTTGTATTTATGTTTTCAAGTGCATTCATATATCCATGACTTATTATCATACAGTAATTTATCATATAACCACATGCATATAGTAATGGCATCATTAAATCATGTTTACAATTCATAAGGACATTAAAATTTTGTCACAAGACAATGTCATGGGCATGACACTTTGTGTCATAGGCGTGACAAGTTGTGACTTTAGTTGTGTCATGCCTACAAAATGGGTCTAGAAGTTATCATGATCATTTGGAGTGTTAAAAAGGTTAGTGGCATGAAAAATAAGAGAGAAGATGTAGTCAATGTTGTGCACGACTTGTATTGGTTTGCATGACCCGTGTAGGGTAAGATGGGTAGATGTTGTGCACAACTCGTGTAGTTGAAGGTGAGTAAGTGTTGTGCATGACTCATGCTGGTCTGCATAACCTATGCAGGGTAAGATGGGTAGATGTTATGCACAACTCATACTGGTCTGCATAACCCTTGCAGCTCAAGGTGCGTAAGTGATATGCATGATCCATATTGGGTGTTAGGTATATAAATACTTGAGTTCTCTCTCATTTCGGTCATAAAATCATTTTTGCTAGCCCCTACTTGAGAAATACCCTAGAAACACTTTCTTCTTCTCTTTAAACTTGAATCCAACTCAAATTCAAAGTACTTGAGATCATCATCATCTAAGAAAGGAACTCATCCTTTGAGTGTGGATTGAGAAGAAAGAAGAGAGAGAGATTTGTTCTAGAAAAAGGTGAGATCAAGGAAACCCATTACCAAGTCAGGCCTTAAGTGTAACCAAAGGGACTTGGGTAAGCTTTTTACTTCCTTGAAACACCTTATTCCTTTGATTTTCATCGTTTGCTCTCTATTTAATATGAAATACGAAATCTAACATATATGTGGGGGTTTATGGCCAAAATGGGGTTTATAGAATTATATATTAGGGAGTAATCCATGAATAAAGAATGATCTTGAACCCATGATCTAGTTTTGAAAACACATATTGGGTTAGAACCATGGAACCTAGGGTTACAACTTTGATTTATGGTTTTTATATAAAGTAAGATTCTTTTATGAGTAATATTTATGTTAAGAGCTCATCGAGACCTTTGAAATGACCACCAAGGAAGTGGAGAGGCTTGATTCTTGCTAAAGGATCAAGTTGGTAGAGAGTTGAGGTTTGTATACATTGATACACTAGCATTTGTGGCATGATTGTGACTCTTAAGCATAAATTGCAAATTAGTGAGATATTATGAATGCTTGAATTAAATGAGATTTAAGATTGAACGATAAATACTACAAAGAGCATTAAATGTGATTGAAATTATTGATGGCATGAATTATGTCAAATGATTATATGATAGTAGTTAAGATATTAATAGAGGCTTGTGTCCAATGTGTAAAAAATGTTAGTTGGAAACCAAGTGTGCTATAAATTATATGTCCTTGACCACTATGAAAGATTAGAGATAAATTGTTGATATGCCTCTTCGAGTTAAATGGTACCGTAAATCCTTATAAACAAAATCTTTAGAATTGAGCTTACTCCAAGCCTATTCCCTAACCGGTAACCGATATATATGTATAAAGAATGCGACAGTACGTATATACATACCTCATTTGAGCCCAGTTTTCACGCAATGATAAACAATAGTGGTTTTTCTTTTATTTGAATGGGTTGAAATAACTCAACAATATATTTATTACTATTATCCATACCGTGTACATATAATAAGTACTTATAATTGGAAAAATGCTTAATACCCAAAGGGGCGAATCCATAACCGGATGAATGTTACCGTATATATATATATATATATATGCATCCGGATCTTTCATTGTATTGTTGAGGATACCCATGGTATAAATATCGAGGAATGTAATCTATTGCGTACGATAATTGTGTATGCCTCTGTATTGTAATTTATTTGTATCTTTGTATACCACTAAGCGTTTGCTTAGAGTGAGAGTGCTTGTTGTCTCTCACGTAGGTGAAGAATTTTAGCATGAAGAGCTACATAAGATGAAGAGCCTAAAAGACTAGAGTCTACACTGTGCTATAAGGTACAAGTAACATAGTGAACTTTTGTAAAGTCTTCTCATGTTTTGTGTATGTCAAATTTTACTTGAACGTTAAGTCTTTTTTGTATTTTATGGCTCTTTCAAGGGCTAAGCACTCTTGTAATCTCATTTTATAAACTCATATGTTTTTTTAGTATGTGTATACTTCTAATAAAATCTTGAATAGGTTTAATGGTTTGTTCTAAGTTTAACATCATGGCTATGATGCATATGCATTGACATTGAAAAGTTTTAAATTTCTGCATCATCATATAGATGTCGGGTAATATATCCTCATATGAGCTAGAAGGAGATTCTATCTATGTGAAGGGGTGTTACAGGTTTGGACTCTAATAGGGAACCATTCTGTATCAAATTTGTCACCAATCACGGGCATGACACTTAAAGTCATAGGCGTGACTCTATATTTCACCAATCTCCAGGTCTTTAACCCATGTTTTAAGCATATAACACACACATAAATTCTATAGTGGTCCAATTAACACCCCACCTATCAATATTCATGACAAATCATGTTAAAACATGTCTCTAGCACATATGCATTTGCTCTATTTCATATAACTTAGAACATGCTCTACTCAATCAAGCTTTTATCTTTTTATTCAAAGGCAAAGTTCACAATTCTTCATACAAGACATTAAAGTTAACCAAGCATAGCCATTCCTATCAACATGGAAAAATCATCTTTATATATATAGAGCATGCCAATAGCAATCGCTTAACATCATAGATACAAGCATGCCAATTCCTTTATTTCATTCAACATTCTTGTTAATGATAACTCCTGTGCCTAGAATACTAGGCCATATTTTTATCATTCATTTGATAACTCATGTACATATCATTCAAGTTCAAGCCATTTCTTATGAATTTCCCATATAATCATGTTCACATCTATCTTGTTTAGCTTATTCTTCTTTTATTAATTTCAATCAATGTCATTTAATATTCATTCATATTACTTGACATGCTATTAGGCTTTTAAGCAATCTAGCTTATTGCCAATTAATCAATATTCCAGTGTATTATACCATACCATCACTAATTTATCCAGTGATGAGGTCAACAAACACATTATTATTTATTACAAGTTCTATGTGCATTTAGCATGCCGAAACCATACTATTTAATCAACTTTAACTTTAATTTCCTTCTTTTTATATCATCCATGGCCCATAGGTATAAGTACTATATAACCTACTTTCATTTTCATCTTAGTTATCAATTATTTCTCATTACATGCTATCTATTACATTTTCATGTCATTTAATATCATGTCATTTCATTTAGCAAGTTAAAATGTATCTGTGTAATTATCTCCTATTAATCCAACTCAAGCTTTCAAGCTTGCTTAGTCTCTTTGGTAGGTGATTCCACCTTCCAAAGGCATCTTTTATACATAATCACAACTATTTTTCATTAGCTCAAACCACATATCAACATCTATGACTACATAAAGCAATATACTTCAAACCTTAACTTGAAGACCATCAAGCTAGGTTCTTTCTTACTTAGATCCTCCTCCAAAACAAGTTTAGCATCTAAATCAAGTTTAAAGGGAAGTTTTCCCCCAAGCAACACAAGGTTCATCTCTAACATACCCATCTACAAATGGGTTCTACCCATTTGAAGTAATTCACATCAATCAACCATAAGCTCGTTAAAAGAGGAGGGAAATCATGAAGTCTTACCTAAAGAAGGAAGAAATCAAGATTGATTTAGTAGAAGACTTGAGCTCCCTCAAGCTCCACACTTTCTCTCTCCAACTTCATCTTCTTCCTTGGTATATCTCCCAAATCCATGTGCAAATCTTGTTCTTGAGTGGTAAATCTTATGTTTTGGGAGCATAGACTCATCAAAATCATATAGGATATGAGTTTTCAGAGGATTTGGGATGTGGCTAGGGATTTGGGGAATGAGTGGTTTGGTTAAAATGAAATAAGTTGGGTTCAAACTATTTATACCAGATCAGTAACGGTCGTAACTCTCCTAGTCACAGGTGTGACTCATTCTATATTTCATTTTTCTTCATTCCTTCAACTCTTTTCATAGCATAAGACCCAAATCCAACCTTATACCCCTCATGTGCCCCATATAAACCTCAAAATAGTTTTGATACATCACCGAAACACCTTTATTTCATATCCTATGTCATTTGCATCATCTTATATCGCATTATTTATTCTTTTCACACCATATATACTTGGCTACTGCTAAGCCCTTCTTGGGAGCATTACAATTCTCTCCCCTTTAGGATGTTTCGTCCCTGAAACATACCTGACGTGTTGTTAATGAACAACGGGGATTACTAAATTCTCTTTATTTTCTCATTTTCCATGTGATCTAATCTGTATGTGATTCTTCTATATTTTCAAACTAATAGGGCTCACTTGTGTGTGATTTCTCTAATCACTGTGATTTTATCCCATATGTGAAATCCAATCTCATTTCTATGCTCTTGGCTACTATAATGTGAGGACTCGACCTATATCATCTTAACCTAGGGATGCGAAAAAAACCATGTAACTTACACAACTCTAATGGTAGAATGAGTTTATATATATCATTGATCTATGAACCTCGGGCTTGACTCACCCTTATTTCCATTCGAGGCATTCTCATGCCTTTTTCCCAAATATTCATATATTTATCGCTATACTCTTTTTTGTTTTTTTATCATATCATCACTATTATAATCCTTGTATGAGCCCCTTCTCCTTTTTTTTTCCTCGATACATGTTAATGTTCAAGTTCTAATCCTTTCCAGTTACCTTTTGAATGGTTTTATTTTATATACCAAGTTAACACTCAATTTCTATGTTATTGGTTAAAATGGTAAGAATAGGTTAAATCTCTACCTTCCAAACATGGAGGTATGAAAGACACAATAACTCTCTCAAAAAATTGATTATTAAGGTTAACCCTTAAACAACCACATAAATTTGATTTTCCCATCTTGTATACTTTCAGATATTTAGGTTCATCTTGTACTTCATTTGTCTCCAAGGTTTATCATCCATATATCGAGTTCTTGTGACATGTCACCTTTTTGTTGTGTCATCTTTTGTTTCTTATATGAAACATCTTCTTCTCTTATATATTATCTACACATTCTTGTAGTTTTAACTCATTTTCGTGCACCTTGGCCAACTTTCACTTTTTTTTTCATCTCTTGTTTTAGTTTCAACCTCATTAGTTCCCTAATAGGTTTATTGTATCTTATAACTTATTGAATATGGGTTATACTCATCTCATGTCTCTTTATGGATCTTTTGCATCAACCCTTTCACTAAAGGTATACACATATGGTACCGATAGTACCATTCATACTCTAGTTCTCTTGGAGACTCTGGGTCTCTCCCCCTTAAGAACTAGTCTAGTTAAATTGTGTCTTACCACATATTATCATATATCTTTTATCCCCTGATGTTATACTTATTTTATACTTGGAAATTCTTCCCCATAGGTACTCGATAGGGTAATCATCTTATATTGCCTTATGATTACATCATGATTTGTAGAATGATATTCAACCTTTTATCTATCTCTAGTTAGATTGTATGAATTGATCATGACTTTGCCCTTTGCTCTTGCCTCGGGACTATTCTAGAATTATTGATTCTCCTTTACTGAAGGTCAGAATCATATAGTTCATAACTTTTGTATATCCGTCTTATATGTCTCGTTTAACTTCCTTACCCGTTCCTTCTTTTTTATACCAATGGCAAAAGCATTTGATTTGACAAAGTCTTCATAATGACATATTAGAAGTTCAATACCTTCATTGAGTCCTCCATTTAAAATGGTAGCACTTGTTTGCTTCATCATTTAATAAGGCCGGTGGTATATCCGCACAACCAATAAACACCTTTTGATATTTTACCAATTCCATCTTTCTTGATTTGTGGCTTTGTGATTCTTCTTCATTTCATCAATATAATCTTGATTACATACTATCTTCTTTATCATTCATCAATATTGAATGACATCTATCTCTAGTTAGATTATATATATCTTAATCACAGTCATGACTCTCTTAGTTACGGGCATGACATATGAAAATGCAGAAAACCTTAAGTCTCGATAGTCACGGGCGTGACTCCTAGATTTCATTTTTCTTCATTGCTTCAACTCTTTTCAAAGTCTAAGACCCAAATCCAATCTTATATCCCTCATGTACCTCATATAAACCTATAAATACTTCCAATACAACACCGAAACACCTTTGTTTCATTCATATCTTAAGTTGTTTGCATCATTTTATATCTCATTCATTTATTCTTTTCACGCCACATATATTTGGCTACTACTAACCCTTTCTTGTAAGCATTACAATAAATATTTACAAAATTGTTACCGTATGTTTGATAATTGTATAAATTTGTCTTATTTATAAAATTGACACCTCTTTTCACACGTGTATTGGACCCTTAGTCCATAATACTCCATAGACCTATGTAATTTGCACTTTGTGGCGCTCTCTGTGAATAGAAAATAACTTTCTTTTCATAAAATTTTGAGATTTTTTATTTTTTTAATTTCTAATATTTTAAATTAGTAACTATAATTGACATTTAATATTATATTTTTTTTATTAATATATTAAAATTTTAGTACTAAGATATTTTTTAATTGCATATATTTATTTAGTTAGTAATTGGTTCCTAATTAAACAGTAAAAACCTCTATTGATCGATAGTTATAAATAATTTAGTATTTTATTGAATTTAAATATTTTAAAAAATATCATCAAAACTGTTTTAATTTTTTCTTTTTTAAATGCAAATGAGGTGAATCTATACATGTGGCATATAATAAAATCTTACGCATTAATTACCAAATCAATAAGCCAGATTTTGTCCTTTACTTTCTCTTTGCATTGATTCGACATATGAAAACTTGGATTTGGCATAAACAAATATTAGTTGAGTTTAGATAGTTAAAAAAAGAAAGATAAAAAGCAGGGGCAAATAAGTGAAAAGAAGGGGTGGCCAAGGCTCACTGATGAAGCTAAAAATTTTATTTAGCGGTCCAATTAAAAAGTGGATATAGAAAAATATTGAAGTTGTAATAAAAATAAAGTGAATATATATATATATATTAAAAAGTGGATATAGAAAAATATTGAAGTTGTAATAAAAATAAAGTGAATATATATATATATATATATAAAATATCAAAATGAAATGATATATTAGAATATTTTTTTAGAAAAATATCAAATTTATTAAACTATTATAAGAATTTTAAAATTTTGAGGAAGATCTAATGTTCTCTTGGCTCCAATGCAGCTCAGGGACAGTCCTTGCCAAGGCCTAAACTTGTGCCATTTCTCTTGACCAGAACCAATAAAAAAAGAACTAGTGAACATCCATACCCACATAAAATAAAGAGTAAAGAATGCAGTATTGTTGAAGAGGCAGACGTAATTTTGGCATAACGGTGCGTGCTATACTGGCAATAGCGATAATGATACTGTGGAGTGAATCAATAGTTGCAAATTCAGAAACTGTTGCAGATGCCGCACGCAAGTGCTTCGCCGACTGCCTGGACAAGTGCATCATGCAGCCATAAGTTGCCACAATAAGTGTGCTTATGACTGTCATTACAAACCTCCCGCTGCCTATGTACACCCCATTAGACTTTCCAATGGTAACTCATCATGTACATCTTAATTATGTCTCCGAAACAATATCATAATATGGCCCTCTTTGTCATTGTATTTTTTGCAAGAAAAAATTTTAATTTTTAAATTTTTTAAGTTTTGAAAATTACTTTTATATAGAAGCTGCTAAATAATTTTTTTTTTTTTATGAAACAAATTTGAAAAAATAAATTAATAAAAAATTAAAAAATTAGTAAATTAAAAAATTTTAAATTTGCTTTTTGGGCTCCAACAACGATCCCTATCATTCCCTGTACATATTCAATTTGTCACTTCAAAATGATTTTTTTTTCTGAATTGAATTGTTATTTCGACTGCATTTCAATTGTAGAGAATGTTTTTAGAATTAGTTTGTATACATAAACATATATACATTTCATTTTTCATGCAATTTTTTAATTAATTTGTGCTTGATTGAAAATTATTAATATTTTTTATGTGCATCATTTTAACAGGCAATGTGTAAGTGCAAGACTATGGGCAAAAATGTTCAACAATTACTACAGAATATATAATCATGTATGAAGCTAATTGCCAAAAGAAAATATCATTTTGTTAATCAAATTGAGAATAAACAACTATGATTTCATTAGAGTGTCTGACATTGATAATTCGATTTCTTTTGATATATATATATATGCTTAATTTTGTTTAATTAAAACAATTAATCAGATTTGTTTTATCAGATTAACTCAATTGATAACTCAAAGAACCCTCTCAAGTTGGCAAATCTCGGGAGAAAAAAAAAATAGTTATAATCTTTTTCTTTTTTTTTTTCAGAATAATATAACCGTCTTGTCTTTCAGTTTATTTTTATTTTTTCCAAACTCTTGACCTTCAAAAAGAAAAAAATGCTGAAGGGCCGCATGAATCTGACCTTCAGTTAGAATTTTATCAATTTAATAATTGAGTTAAAATAAACGAAATGGCCGCATGAATCTGACAATACCGAATATTGGGGTATAGACAAAATAAATGCAGATATGGGGACTTCTCTTCAATCACCTAATAGTTTTACTCTACTTTAAATGAACAGATCAGATTTAAATTACTTTATACCCAAGATCAAATATTCATATTTCATTTTCATTTAAACAATCATACAAATTACCTTAATCATCCAATTGAAATTATTGGTCAAAATTTGACATTAGATAAAATCATGGTTAATTTAAATTAAGAATGGATCAAAATTTAAAATGGTTAAATTTTGCTTTGCATTTTGCTTGTACTGAAATATAATACGTTGTGTTTATTAGTCGGCTATTGACATATACTCATAGCCTGCTTCCTTAATAACTTCGAAGTTTCACGCTATCACTAAAAAGACTGTGTGTACAATAAGTTTTAACTTCAAAGGTACTGGTGAAACTTTTGTTCAGCGAATTTAATCTGATAAATAGAAACGTTATCTAAAAACTCTCCAAAACTTTTGTTCAGTAATTGAAACTTTGATCTTCAACAAGTGAGGGAAAAACTGACATCGTCTCTCAATATATAAGAAGAAAACAGAATCTGTTACACAATGAATAACTAAGTCATAGGTATGATCAGCTCCATTATGTTTTATACATTTCCTTGATATCGAGTATATTTCACTTGAAAGATCTTAAACATTACACTGATATCAAATAGTTTTCACTTGAATTTTTATATTGCTCGGTTTGATCAAGTAAGGTTTTGGTAGCGCGAGAGTTTCATAGATCTTAAAAACAATCCAAATGAGAGCCATTTGTACAGCACGCCCATGCATATCGGCAGAGCACTGACGGAATCGTTTACTGACGGAGAAAAAAGAAACTTAAAGCCAAGCAAAGAAATCAAATAATAATGACCAAGTATGCAGTACTTAGCATCTCAACTATGAACCAAAACACTGTAAGCAACAGCTTCGGCAGTTCATCATACATGAATTTGGACAGTTCCCTTACTCCGAGGATTTTCATGTTCTATCTTGTAATTGAATCAAATCGATAATAGCCTGTTAGGTAATATTGTTATGATTAGAGTATTGAATGGAAACACAATCATATAAGATTATCAAAGTTGTCAATCCTCAAAAAAACATATATATGTGAAAAGGAGAAACAACAATTTCTTTTGGTGGCAAGTGGATTGAGCATGTACAGAAGTTGCTATAAGGTAACAGTTAATCAAGCAAATATAAAAGAAAAGGAAGAGAAACAAATATTATTGATTTGTCGTTAGTATTGGTTAGATTGGGTTAAGTTGTAAGAAGAGAAACGGTCCTCTTGAGCAAGAACTCGTCCAATACCCTATGAATCAATATATGCACGCACAACATCCAGTATTGGAGCTCGACATATTGGACATTTTCCACTACTCCACTGCAGCTCATGAGCACATTTGAGACAGGTGCACATGTGCCCACATCTGAAAATTTTCAGGCTATGAGTTTCTGCTTTTCATGTTCAAAACTTGAAAAACTATTATCAACATAGTCTGTAGATCAATTACCTATACAAAAATGAGTCCACCTGCATTTCATAGCAGATGCAGCAATTGCGTTTGTTTGTTGTCATATCAAATGAAGTCTTTGCAGCCACTTCAACTGTAATATAACAATATCAGGCTTCACTCATTTTTCAGGCATTCGATAAGCATTTTTAACTTAATTTTTTGTTTAGCTCACCTGGATGAACTTCCTGCTTGACAGAGTTGCGCAGGTTTGCCTGCATTTCCATGCAGGTCTGCATTGCTTTTCTGAGCTCAGACATTTCGTGCTGGAGTTGCACCATATGCCTTCTCAAATCGTGCACCAAATCTGTTTCCTGTGATTTTAGCAGTGTTAGTTCCTCGAAAAAAGATTTGCACTAAAGAGAATTGTGAACAAACTCACAGTTGATGCATGATTTGTGGTGGGTGAGATTCTCCCTTCGGGATTTGAAGCTTCAGATTGCAGAGATGGGTGTGAATCATCAGCAACTTCATCATGATGGCTATAATTCCATGTAAATGGGTATGGTGAATGTATTGACGCTTGGCTTTCTTCTTCTTCTTCTTGTTCATCTTCGTACACTACTACATTTAGTACTTGTCCATCATCTCCACAATCTTCTTCTTCAACCACATCCTCTGCTTCTTCTTTATGTTGATTGCCGGATGAATGTGATTGGCTTTGTAAGAAAGACAATATGAACTGCCCCATTCTCTCTTGATCTTCCTCATCGAGCACTTCATCTTCTTGGGTGGCTTGTATTTGCACATGAGACTTTATCATTTGATCCATTTTTTCTCTGAAGTCGCTATCAAGAAAAGTTGATACAGTTCTTCTGCTCAAGTCATTTGTAATGTCAGATTGCCATATTCTAGGAGGAAAACTATTGAGGAATTAGTAAAAAGGACAAATAAGACCTTTCAAGGAGTTGCCTTATTTCATTATTATCCGAACTAGCAGTAAGCATCTCTTGATACCATTCTTTTCTACGATCTTCCCAATAACTTCGTGGGCGAGCTATATCAGCAATCCAGTCATAATTAGTATCTCCAAAATCTTCATCATTTGTCTCATTCTCATCCCAGTTATTCATAGATTGTGTCGATTCAAACACTTCTCTGGGATCATAATTGTTAGCTTCTGAGCTTGTTCCTTGCCATGTAACATCTGAACTTGCACTTGTTTCTTCATGAACATCTTCATGGACTTCGTTCATATGTGACAATGAGTTGTCGGCTAAAGATACAGCCTCCTGCTCCTTGTTTTTAATCACTAGATCCAGTATGGAAGGTTTCTCATTATTTACAATCCTATTTTCTATCTCTTTGCCAGTTCCTGAAGTCGCAGCTGCAGCCAAGCTACTTGTGCCCTCGTCAGCAACACCTCTACTAAATCTCGACCTGTATCACATTTGAGAATAAAATGAAACTAGGATGACACAAGTAGCTCACAAATTAATAACCAAGATCATGGTTAAGAAAGGATTTATACCTCAGACACATGATGGGAGACCCTTGACGAGGATTATTAGGATTAGATGCTGAAGCTAATCGAACCGGTTGTACTCGTTGTCGATCTTGTATCGCCATACCACGTTGTAGGAATCTTAGACGAAGCATAGACTATAATTGAAGCATTGATAGCTTAAAGTGAGTATCATGTTTTCGATTAATGGTAAATTTTCTTTTGGCCACAGGGAGTGTATCTAAGCTTTTGTTGGACTAATCACCTCTGACTCCTGGGGTAACTTACAAACCTCAAGAGGCTGAAAGCAGAATGAGGCCCCCGGGTAAAACAGTACGATTTTCATCCCCGAGGCTCGAACTCAAGCAAACCTGACTCAGAGTTCACCTCACTACTAATCTTTAGGCTCGTAGGTCATTGTTTCACAATTGATGGTCATTAAGCTAAGAGCATGTTTGGTATGACAATTTTGGAATAGGAATGAGATTCTCATTCCAAAATTGAGTTTTGGTATCTTATTTTGTTTGGGAATAGAATTCCAATTATTAAATATTCTTGATTCCTATTCTCAAATTTTTGTGGTATTTGCAATCCATTTTTTTTTTCTGTTAAGCCTTGTTTATTAGTGTTGTAGTGGCTGATTCCTATTACCAAAGGAGCAAAGACTCTCCTCTTTGGCTCTTTTACTAGCTAACGAGTTTGGTATCTTCTTCTTTTTATTATTATTAGCTGTTACTACTAAAGTATCAATTTGGTGAGAAATATTTCAATATTGGACAGATTTGCAAAGTAATAAATATTTCATAGAAATTTTAAATAAATAATTTTAAAAATAATTTTATCAGATTTTATAAAGTATATGTAAAAAAATAGTTAAAAATAATAAAACATAAAGTTAAAAATAATTACTAATTCATTTGCTTATAAAATGTAGAACTATTAAAAACAAGATGATTATGGAATATAATTAACTTTTGAATTCTATTTCTTACCAAATATAAAAATAGAATTACAATTCCTATTATATGAATATACCAAAAAAATACGAATCTAAAAACATAAATTTAAAAATAGAATTTCATTTCCTATTTTTTTTAGTATACCAAACATGACCTAAAAAAAATGACAATGAAATTTTCAATTTCATATAACATTTTAGAATGCATTCAGAATAAAAGAAAGGAGTTATGATTTCACCTGAATGCGGCCACGTTGAGGAAATCTTGAAACAGATTGGTGCTCTGCTATGAGGTTGAGCTCCCTCTGCCTTTCTTTTTCCATACGCAAAAGCAGAGCATTGATAGCTTGTCTGCCTCGTATTTTCGGCGAATTTACATTAACAGCTAATGAAAAGGTTTTCAGCTGATCTGCTGATTCAGAGGCACAAAAATTTCTACGCAGTGATGGTTCGCCAACACTGGTACCTTGGTCATGATCATTACTACTGTTGGATGCTAATCTTTTAATAATGTCTACAATTCTAACTCTCTCGCTCTCTTCTCCATCAGAACAACTCCTCTCCAGTTGCACTGATGCACGTGAACTCGGTGCAATTGAGTCCCAATCAGCCATGGAATTTTCATTTGCAGCAGAAATCCTTGACAATGATGGTGGTGATGATGATGACGATGAAGACCCAGAAGTTGGAGTATTCTTCATGCTAATTGACCGATTCATTTTGGGGTTAGGCGGATGAAGCCTTGCCTCCCACATCTGCACCAGCGAAGAGGCTCCATTATTCGAGCTTCCTGATAAGGTATCAGAATTTTGAGAGTTATTTTCGGAAGAAGATGAAGATTTATGTGATGCAATAGAGAGCTCTGGCACCTGAATGTGACTTTCAATTGTTGACACCACTTCTTCGGCATGTTTAGCAGCCCAATGATCAAGAATTCTTGCCTGATTTGAAGAATCATTAGGGTTATTGTTATTATCATCTGGGAAATTTGTCAAACACCCCAAGTGCTGACGATGCTTGTTAATATTAGTATTACTGTTGGCATGACTCTGCAAATTCTCATCCTCTGGAGAAACAGAGATGCAATTATGGATATGGTCTCTCACCAAATCCTTGAGATTCTTTTGAAAAGAAGCTTGTGTAGCAGCGGACGCCATGGAATTGCAATCTCTGTTGAATCTATCTGTCCTGTTCTGATCCTTCAACACACAACCAAAAGACGAAGCAACCTCAACTTGTGGAAACGCCATTTCTATATCTATACATACATCTACTGAATTAACTCCTCTGAAACGCAGCATATGCATGTCAAAATCAACAAAATCAATTACCCCCATGAATCCCATTCAGTGCCTGCCACTGAAAACGAGAAAAAACAACCCATTTTCAAGAAAAAGCGAGGGAAGATTGAGGATATAATCTGTCTCCACCAATGAAAATCTCTGCTTTCTAAAATTGATTTGAGTACCAAAAACAGAGCAAACACAAAAGCAGAGACACAGAGAGAGATGATAAATACTTGATTTAGTGACCACAAATTTATTAATAGGAAAAATCCACCTCCAAATATCCTAAAATTGGACGTAAAATATAACCACAAGGATTTACAAGCTGGTTTTGACAATAATTTCTGAAAATTTCAATTAGAGAACTGGTTATGTTATTATTTGTGAACAGAGTTTGGTGGGAGAAAACAAAAGGGGAGAGACATTATAGGAAGAAGGGAGATTTAGGCGTTAACAATTGGGTGGGTCCATAAGTTGTTATGGTTTAGAAGAAAAAAGAGAGAAAATCAGTAAGAGCGTTACTATGATAAAATATTGATTGCAGCTGAAAAACCTTTTTTAATCTTTATCTAGCGATTGCATCACTAAAGTTCGCCTAACTGCTGAGACTGAGAGAGCATCAACTTATTCTTTTTCCCTTTTTTTTAATTATTTATATATAATTCTATTATTTTTAATAAATCGAATGCTATTGTTATCATATTAAAAATATTCAGTCTGTTTCGTTCCAGCTATCATTTAAAATTTTTTTTAAGAAGATTAAGGATATAATTTAATAAATATAATAATCGGTATAAAATAACTATAGTATGCTCTTTTAGAAAAATTAAAAATAGTAATGAACTCTAATTACTCCAATAAAATTAAAATCTCTAAAATCAAAATATGGATAAAATTGGAAAGATAAAATTTATTTTTTATTAATAATATAAAAGCAATAATAAATTATAATTACTCTAATAAAATTTATTTTTTTAAAACTAAAATATAAGAAAAGTTGAAAAAAATAATTTATTTTTTATTAGTAATCTAACACGTTAATTAAGGTGAAATTATTTTATTTTCTTATGCAATAATTGGATTGGAACATAGGAAGTAATATAATATAGCCCTGTTCGGTGTTGTTGGGAAAAAATTTTCTCAAAAAAATTATTTTTAATCCTTTTAGGTTTTATAAACTGATTTTAGAAAGAAATGGGTAAATAAATATTTTTTTAAAAAAATAAGAAATATAATTTATAAAAATTAAAAAAATCAGTTAATTAAAAAAATTCTAAATCTATATTTTTAACGCCTAATCACCTAACAAAAATCTCAAACATTATTATATAAAGAAAAACGTAACAATATAAAATTAGAATATCATGAGTAATTTCATGGAAAAAAGTAAAGAAAAAACTTATAATACGTATTATTTTTAATATTACTTACTTTCAATAATTAAAAAAAGTGGTTATATTATTCATGATTAATCTTATATACAATAATACAAATAAAATATAAAAATGAAAGCAAGAGAAATCCTGGAAATAAAATCTCATTTACATTTTTTAGAGGGAAATTATATGATTTTATTAGTTGATTTATTTAAAATGAAATATTACAACAAATAAGGCTTCTGCTAATACACATTAGTTAAATCATCTGTGCTAATTTTTGTCTTGACCGGTTTAACCTTTGAATAAACCGAATTAAAGACTGATATCCATTTTTTCCATTTTAGTCGGTCTGTTCGGTTATGTTTCAACATTAGAGTAAATTGCACTTATGTTATGGCCCTTAAATTTTGATGCCTATCACATTTTGACCCTTAAATTTTAATTTATAATAAAAAATAATTAAATTTAATATGAATATAAAGTTAAAATTTTATTAGCAGATTACTGATAAAATTATTGATGTATATTTATGTTAAATTTATATACTTTTTAATTATAAATTGAAATTTAAGAGTTAAAATATTAAAACTATCAAATTTGAAAGAACATTAGTGCAATTTACCCATCAACATCACTGATTTTTCGAGAGAGATTGCGGATATTATCCTGGAAATATTAAAACTATTGGGCTTTATTGTATGATAAATCAGCAGTTTTTTTTTTTTTTTAAGGACAATTCGGGGGTTTTTCTGTTTTTCTTCACGAAAATTGTCTCAAGAAACTTCACCTATTAAATTGTGCACCGTTCGATTAGTTCGCTTACCAATTTAGCGGTGCACAATTATCCATGCAAATGTCATGATTTTGTAGCTTTAAATATATTCCCTTTAAAAATAAATTATTGAGAAAAGAAAAAGTAGCTTAAAAAATTTGATATAGAAAATATTTTAAAGAAAAAAGTAATTTTAGAGTCAGAAATTATTAAGAGATAAAAGTATTTGTCTTGAAGGATTAGGTCAACAGAATAGCCAACGTAAATTATGAAAATTGAAAATTAATACAAATTATTAGAAAAAATATCCGCCCTTAATTACTGATGAGTCCTATTATTATTTTATTAAATAATATTTTCTCTGTTTATAAATAAATATTATTTTTAAATTTTTTATTTTTATTTAAAAATATGTAATGTTTTATAATTATATGAAAATAGTAGTGTGAATGGATAAAATACTTTTGAAAAACTGTCATATCGATTTCAAACCAAATTATATAAATTTTCTATTAAACTCATTTAAAATTATAATATTAATATTCGCATCATTCGAAAATCAATTAGCATTATCCAATTAATACTTAAATATACATAATTACTCATTTATCATTAAAAATAAAATAAAATTTAAAATATTTAAACAATTAAAATTTTCAAAATGTATATACAATCCACCACAAATTGCTACAAATCAAAAACAACAAATAAAATAAAATATAAAATATAATTAAATACATCCAAAATAAATAATAAGTTTTAGTATATATAAGTTTTAGGTAGCAGTACTCAAAACTCTCTATCTAAATATGCATCGGAGTTAAATACTAATATCTAAATTTGTTGCAAAATTCTAATAAATTACCCATTATATTTTAAAGGAGTTTGGATGAATCGAGACACCCAATCCGTTATGATCCTTATGAACAAATATTAATTATTTTTTACTTATTATATCCTTACTTAAAGCACACTTTTTCCGCATACAACTACTTATTTTAAGTTGTCTCTTCTATATGTAAATAATGAATTATCTTAAGATAATATAATATTTTACATTTATCTTAAATACATTCTTTAATTATTATATAAAAACTTTAAATACAGTGCCAAATTCAGAAATTTCATACAATAAGGTCCATATATATAATAAAAATTTTATTAGAGTCCATTTATTAAAATATGAGATCTACTTATTCAAAATAATAAAACATTAGTTATTTCATTATATTCTAACTATAACCATGAATTATAAAAAAATAGTAGGGTCTAATGATACCACTCCTTCGCATATACATCCATCAATACTTCAACCATATCTATTTTAAAATGGAACGAGTATTATTTTTTTTCAGCACAAGTATTGGGAATGAGGAAAATTTTAATTCTTCTAAATTTATGTGGATGGAAAGACTCTGAAATTTATATTACCCTGAAAATAAATGTAACACCAGAGAACTCAAATCATCTAATTCTATATACTCAGTTATATATATATAACTGAGTATACTTGCACTGTTCATTACTGTTATAACAACTAATAAATTTAAAAAAACGATGTAGTGTACTCGGTTTTTCTGTAACACCAAGTGCCAAACGGCACCATTTATGTCTTCTTCAGCAAACACCAATTTTAATTTCCCCCCTTCAGCCCACATTATTGAATTTCTGCACTACTAATGAGTTTGTCTCTAGCACCTTCACACTGGCAAGCTTAATTCTTCAAATTTTATCCTACCAAAATTATACATATCCTCATTGTGTATCTCTGAAATTAGATTATGTCGGTTGTGAATTGTGTTATATATATATATATATATATAGTCTAAAATCTAAATAATTAGATGTTATGTAATGTTGCGCATCACCTATATAATAGATATATATATATATATAGTCCAAAATCTAAATAATTAGATGTTATGCAATGTAGTGCATCACCTATATAATAGATATAATCTCATTATATAAACAGAGTGCTACAAGACTAGATAGATAAATCCGTCTAAATTAAAACTTTTCTTAGTATTAGATTAATCTAGAAATTGATAAGTCTGATTAAACATGCTATTCTATTCATAATATATATATATATATATATATAATCATAACTACCAAATTAAACCTATTGTGGCTTACAAGCTTCACATATAATCATACACTAATCATTATATCAAAATATAAAATATATTCTTCTACTTTATACATGACATGTTTACTAGTTCAAATGCACATGTATAACAAAATACAAAAATATAATGTCATTGACGCACAGATTGGGTCTCAATGTCTCATCTGAAATGAACTTTAACTTCTCTTTATGAACTTCAGATCTATTATCTATAGCCTCTTAAACTTGTGTGAGAAAGACTCACAATAAACTATTTCTAGTTTAGTGGTACATATAACCATCTAAGTTCTCCTAGACAATTACATGAATATACTACTTATATTTTAAATAAACGTACTAGTAGCATACCAATATACAAGGTTTACATATTTATCTAACATATATCAATTATTAATTTAACCTGTAATGTAATGTTTCCATAATTATGTTATGCCAAACTTATGTAAACAATTCCATTTCTTTTCATCATGTAATTATTGCCTACCTTGCTCAATTGTGATATATCGTTCAACTCTTTAATCCATTTAATATACAAATACTTTTCATATCACACTTTCTAGTTATTACCCAAAACTCATTCCCGAACTGTTCGAATATAGGGTGTGAAATAGGAGCGCTCCACAAGCTTAAGCTACTCTATTCACTATGATCTCCAGTCAATAGCATTCTGCAAGTTTAAGCCTCCTTAACTGAGTATTATATATCATCTGTATCTAAATAGAATCAAGGGCACTTCACGAGCCCAAGCCACCTTGTCCCTAAGAAACACAACTAGTTCGGTATCATAATTTCCCTTAATGGTGCACCATCTACCCTAAAGTAGTTTTTAGGTAGAGAAATGGACATTTATATCCAAGTATCTTTTTATTTTAATCTCATTCTTTCATGTTATCATCATGTTATATATAACATATGCATGTTCACATATCATAATTATGTTCATCAACATGTTTACATGTGATTTAACATCATTATTTAGCATTTAGGCATGTTTGACATATTTCAGACCCACCCACCAAAATATCCTTTGAACATTAATAATTTTTTATGCGAATAATGTCTTCACGGTTATGACCAATTGTGCTAGGTGTTAGAGAAGTGCTCTTAAGGCAATCACCTTTAGCACTTATTGTACATGTTTATTTCATTAATAAGAGGCATTTTTATTAATTTGGTATTCATATGCATATGAAATGATATAGATCTTAAACTGATTAATGAAAGTCCATGATATGAAACATAGCATGAAGGAAATCATGATGGGATCATGATAATGAGATTCCTATCATGTGTAATAATGTTAGTATCTAAATTATCCCTAGTCATAGGAACAACAAGATGGGACATTGTTGATCTGGATAAACTAGCACATGTTATACTTCTTGATTGGATCAAGTAGTAGATCTTATAAGCTATGAGCATGAGATGTTCAAAGTTAATATGTGCATACTTGCTAGGAGTAGTCAAGTACATTGGATGACCTGCTATGAGACAATTATATGGATTATCCATTCAAATATTAATAATTGTCTTATTAGAGCAATGGTG
>CATIWF010040886.1:0-28946 GCA_949630135.1 Balakata baccata
CATGATATAAGATATGGACTAATATGTTAAAATGGTAACATGGAAATTATTTGTATGAAAGGATGTTAAGAGATAATAATATAAGGAAAAGAAAAAGTTTTGAATTTTCACAAGTTTTCAATAACGGAAAGTCTATAACACTTGCTTATATAATTGGGTTAATCTTAATTATATGAGAGGGTGTTACAGAATATGTTCAATACCATCTACCTGCAAAATATATAAATAAGAGATAGTAAGAGAGAAAATATCAATAATAAAAATTTTTAGATGTGTTATTATTAATTAGAATTTGGTTAGACAAAAAAAAAAACTCACCACTGCTCCATAAGCAATACCAAATGAAGAAATCCTTCGTCGAGTGACACGTCGATACCACTCCATATACTTTGAATGGTAATGAAGCCTTTCTACCATTGGATTGACATTATAGATACGTTGCAATCATGCATTTCACATGACAATCCATTGAGCATACTGACGTGGCCAATTTGTGTCCCTAGCTCGCAAATCTGTTCAGTGAAGCTCATCCGTTTGCAATGGCTGGTTCGGGATATGTTGTTGAAGTCCAAATTGTCTTAAAACACAGTCTGGATGGTGTCACTCAACAATGTGAAAGCAAATTAATAGGACCACAGCTCGCCAAATATATTGGTCATCCAAACAGTCGGTATGAAGAATTTGTAAAATGTCATTTGTATACGGCTCCCAAATGACCTGCATTATATATAAATATACGGTCAATAATGTTATATTTTATGTGTGTATATATTTAGAGAGAGAGAAATGATAAGTATACCATCAATCTTGATCAAATCAAACATGTATCTTGTATTCTTAAGAACATGGGTGGACACTTCAGTAGTGACTCGGGCAACGCTCCACCTATAAAAATTATTAAACACATAAGTTTTGTATTAAAGAAATAAATATTATACTAATTTATTAATATAAAAAATAAATAATGTCAAATGATGTTTTTACGTACCGAAATCTTAGTGGTAGGCCACCTAGTGGTGGCTGTACTGACAGTGTACGTGCAATTGATGGTAGATGATGTCATGCCCATAGTTGAAGCAAAAATAATAGAGCAATTTGTTGTGCAGCAAGATCTGTGGCCTTGCATAACTCTCTATATAGCCATGCAAGACACACTCCACCTCAGTTGTAATGATGCACACTAGTCAAGTCTTATAAAAGAGGAAGGAACATTAAATGCACCCTTGAGCTTGACTTGTCTAGGAATAAAATCCCACCAATGATGCGCAAAATGATTGCATGTGTATGACATAGGATAGTCTCATCATCTGCATCTACTGGGAGAATATTGAATTGTTCAGTGCCATCTCAAGTTCAACTTAGAACCCCTAATGACATTATTTGGTAGTGTAACTCCTAATAATCTTGCACATAACTGCACCCAATTATAAACTCCATATCCAGTGACAGGTGCACAATCAATAGGTAACCTAGTCTGAATCGTCATATCTTAAAAGGTAATAGTCATTTCTCCCTCAGGAAAATGAAAGGTAGGAATCTTAGGTCTTTATTGCTCAACAAATGCAGTTATAAGATATCAATCCAACTGAAAAAAAAACTAAGTCGAGCTACTCCTAAAAATCTATTATGCTGGAGCATGTCTCAAATACGGGAATCTATCTCCATGTGCAATAATTTAGCTGCACGACGATATGTGAGCGTAGAAGACTGTATCTAATCTTGCCAAATAGCCTATGATCTATAAATGAGTTGTAATCTCAAAAGCGATAGATCATAAGGGTCATGTTGTATTACATCTCTCCTGTATGCATCCATATCTGAAAAAAAATTAATGCATGTGATAACTGCTGACATATAAATAAATTCGACAACACCTACTAACATATTATAATATTTAATTATCTAATAGTAGTGACATATCAATAAAATGATTTGACAATACATGTTTGTATTTGAGTAATAAAGACACATGAATAAGCAAATACTAACATAATAAAATGATTTGACAATACATGTTCGCATTCGACTAATGAAGACACATGAGTAAGCAGATACTGACATAATAAAATGATTTAACAACACCATAGTTTTATTTGCATGTGATATGGTTTGTG
Source organism: Balakata baccata (assembly GCA_949630135.1). Taxonomy (NCBI): domain Eukaryota; kingdom Viridiplantae; phylum Streptophyta; class Magnoliopsida; order Malpighiales; family Euphorbiaceae; genus Balakata; species Balakata baccata. The sequence continues at coordinate 2,115 of CATIWF010040886.1, forward strand.
TATAAATTCAAAGTTTGTATTTGTAATGGTTCATAACACATAACAAGTCAAAATCGATGGATTTTCTGTAAGCAGTAGAGGCAATAACAATTGGATTCTTCTAGCGTTCAATGATGATTATGAAAGTGAAAAATACACCGATCGAAGAGAGTATTATGTTGGGCTACATCGTAAGTGGCAATTTAGAATAAAAAAATCAGAAGGTTTAGTGCAAGTTCTGCATTTACTATCTGCCCTAGTTGTCAAACTTTATTCTTGATAATGGCGAGGAAAAATATTTCTGATTATGAGGTAGCAATTAAGAGAATTCGTAAGAAGAATAATCGAATGTTACTTCGTAAGTCCAGATTTTACATGTTTCAAAATGTTAAAGAACAAGCAACAACAATTAGTAGAAAACTTACTAAATCTGAGGTAAGTCATACTATTAATTATCATAAATTTGCTTCAGAATGTGAAATATCTGATGCAGAATAAAATACTTGAACTTGTACTACTTCACTCATGTTTTGTGGAATAAAATATTTTTCATTATAACAATATCTCGAATTATGTTATAACATTAGTTATCACTATCTGATAGATAAATGTCTAACATATAATTTGAGGTTCTGGCTAAAGATTTGAACAAACAATATTAATGGATGTCACCATTTTCCAAAAACTTATGAGCACAGTGATTAAAATAATATGTATTCAAACGTATTTTAATGCTATAATTTTCTTCACGGATCCAGAATAATGCTTTATGTAATTCATCTATATTGATCTGGGCATATTAATTGCTTTAGCACGAGGCACTTCCACCAAGTATTCTCTAGCTTCCTCACGAAGAACTTCCAATTGTTGTACACAAAGCGACCATTCATTGTTCATAATGTTGTGTACGAATTCACTATTATGTTGATTAGGATCCAATGGATATTAAAAATCATCATTGAAGGTCCAATGATGACCATTTGCTCTAAATATATCACCTGAAAAGTAAAATATAGACATTTGCATAACAAATTGATTATAAATACCAAAATTTTGTAATTTGAATAGTTGCATTACGCTCAAATCAAAGAAAACATATTTTTAATTAAATGTTATAAAGTTTATTAAAACAATTATTTTTTTCGTGCATTAACGATACAACTTCTACTATGTGGACAAGTTTTCATATTGTGTCTAGGTTTACCATATAATTTACATATATATTCTTGCTTATCAATTACTTTCCAATCCATTTCATTTTTTATTCTTGATGTCCTTGGACGACCCTTTTTCCAAATCGTAGTAGCATCTGCAATTAAAGATAACTCATAATGTGGTGGCCAATAGTCAGGATGTCATCAAGGCATAAAACTCACTTGATAACTTTTCAAAGTGCATTCCAAAGTATAATATGGTGCAATAAATTGAAAATAGTTGATTTCATTGCTTAAACAACCAGCGATTATATGGGAGCAAGGTATCTTTGCTTATTGAAATTTGTCGGACGTGAATTTACCATCAAACAAATTAACGACCTACTCATTTACTCCTTTCCGTTTGCTACTGTTATAAACAGTAATGATTGAGAAAATCTCATTATCCCTATTGTAAGCCTCAACATAATGTCATTTTTCTTTAGCTACCATCTTGTTCAATAACTGTTGCCAATCTTCACGATACAAAACCCCATCTGCAATTTCTTTCATATATTTTGATTATCTCTGATAAAAAAAATCTACAATTTTCTTGAACAACCCATTTACTAAAGAAGTGATGGACATGCCTCGCAATTCTTTGACCATGCCATTTACAGACTCAATAATATTGGTAGTCATAGTCTCATATTGTTTTCCCTTGTCATGTGAACGAGTCCACAAATGTAAGGGTATTCTCTCAGTCCATTTCTTGGTTGCAGGCTCCACTTCATATATGCTTTCCATCACCCTTTTAAACTTTCTCTTATGGTGTTCATACCATATAGAAATAATACAAATAGACATTAATGACTTATTAAATAATAGATGGGTAATCTATAAATTTGAATGTATTTAATTGGGAAATGATGACATGCTTTTATAAGCGACTTCTTCAATTCATTGTTTTTAATTTTTTTTTTATTAAAATTGCTGGCCACATGACGAATGCAATAACGGTGAGTACACATCTTCTACCTCAAGTCACATCACATTAATTATTCTTACTTGACGATCACTTATAACTCACAAATTTTCATCTTTTGTCATATACAACCTTATATTGTTCATGAACTCTTTTTCAACAATTGCAAATACAACAGAAAAAACTTTATTATTTCCATCCAATCTAGAGGCAATCAGTAAACACCCTCTATATTTTCCATATAAAAATTAAATACACGACATGATGTGTCTAGACAATTTTGAGTATAATGAGCCTTGTCTTCAATCACATAATAGGAGATAGGATTAGTACCTATGGCAACAACCATCTACTGACGGAATTTTTGATATGACTCATCACAATCTCCGAACAACTTACCCATGGCTAACTACTTAGCAAGCCATATTTTTTTTTTTTGTAGGAAGACATATAATTGAATGTCTTGTGGATGCTAGCCACTAAGACACTAATTTTAATTTGTGGCACCTCCTGAACAATATCCTCTATATAGTTGCATATCAGTTGTGAATCTAGCTGCCTATTTTCTTGTGACTTGCCAGAACTAATGCAACTGTGATGACTATTATACTTAGCAATCTCTCAATATATTGCTCTTGATTTTCTGGTTGCACGCAATCTCCATTTGCAACTACTATCACTTTTTTTTGCAAATAAGTAAAAATGTATTTTTTCTAGCAACATCGTCATATACTCTTGATTTTGAAGCAAAGAGTACTCCTTTGCTGCTACCCGAACAACTTCTTTAGAATGAAAATTCAATTCTTTGATAAACTCTTTTGATGGGTCCCATATTGACATGCTATTATCTTCTGCATAAGGATTGACATGCATTAGATCAAGCTCAGTATCCCTCTCTGTTAATATGTTGCAGCCATCATCATCATCATCATCATCATCATCATCATCATCTTCTTCTTCTTCTTCTTCTTCTTCTTCTTCATTTTCATTTTCCATCTCCTCATAATCATTATTAGCCACCTCATCATTAACACCATCACATTCATCATTTTCTGCCTTGTCATTCTCACATTCTTCATGTACATTAAAAGGTCCAACAACATCATTGGAGTTCATGACTATTTCTTGAGTTTCAATATACAACTCAATATAATTCAAGCATAATCATATTTTTCATGATGCTCATACACTGCCATCATATCATCATCAATATATCAATATAGAAAAATTTCACATTTCCTTCAATCACTAACTTATGACTCATATATATAATTTTCAATATAGTTCTGGGAGTACTATCTATTTTCATTGCATTCCTTACTTTTTTTCTAAGTTCTTCCATACACAATTTATCTTACTCCTTATCATTTTCGAGAATCCGTTTTTATAATCAATACTAGAATGATTTTGAATTATATTTTCAGCCCAGTAAACAACAATATATGGTGAACTTGTCATATTTATGGTCTACAAATTAAATTAGCAAAAAAATTTATAATTAATTCTAAAACATATACTAACAATCAAATAATACAAATAAATAATCATATATCTAGTAATTTTTATTACTTTTATATTTACAAAAATATTGATTGTTTTTTATCTTATTTTATATAAGTTTTGGAACACGTGTGATATTTATGCAGTACAAATTAAATATTAAATAAAAATTGGACTAAAAATGTATTCTAATAATTTATTCTATTTTGTATTAACTAAAAATTAGACTAAATAACTATATAATTTAAACAAAATAAATATATTCATATTATATGGCCAACAAAAATAAACATACCATATCACATAACAAATTAAATACACAGAATATATATTATCTAATACACATATAAAATAAAATGTTAAAAAAAAGTCTACATATCTCAAATAGTTTTTTTGCCCTTTTTTTCTCTTTTCACTTATACTAATAATTTACATATGAATAAAAAAAATAAGCTTAAAATTTAAAAAATATAAAATAAATTAAAAATACAGAACAAACTTACCAAATAGCTATAAATTTGCAGACCATCATAAAAAAAAATAATCTCTACTAATTTGGAAAATAAATTCACTAAACTTGTCACTAATATTTTTTTCACCCTCCCACTCTCTCTCCTTGTTTTTTCCCTTCGGTGATATGAACACAATGTATTTGCTCTCTCTTTATCCTTTCTTCAGATGGAAAACACAACGGCCGAAGGGTATTTAGGGGCATGGGGATGGGTTTGGGGGACGCCTAAATCACTAGTCAGACTAGCGATATATTCTACCAAAATCACGTGGCTTGTCAGAAATCGCTACTTTGAGTAGCGATTACACTGTTTGCCACTCAGACTAGTGATATTCGCTCATGTGGCCCCTTATCCCTTCCACGCTGGCATGAAATGGCATAGGCAGGAAATTATATTGGCTTTTGACATGTTTTGGTAATATATTTTTTTTTCAACTTATTTTGTAAAAAACTTACATATAGCTTGCTTCCATGTCACTAAATATCATCAAGTTTGGATAAAGAAGAACCAACTATTGCTAACAATGCATTGCAGAATACCACTGAGGTATTTTTTTTTTATATATAGAAAAATTCTTTATCAATTTTTGAGTTTTCTTACCAATATTTACTAATATTAGCGAGAGTTTTAACATTAATACTATATACAATGAGATGACTTTCACTTATTAGGTGTGTTCATAGTTAGGTTTGGTCGGTTTATATTAGAAGTCTATAACCAAACCAATAAAATCGATTTTTAAATATTTCAATTTTTAACCAAACCAATTATTATTAAAAATATTTAAATCAATGCTATTTTGATTCGGTATTGTTTGATTGATTTGATTGGTTTGATAAATAAATGAATGGAAAAATTAAAACATCATAAACATTCAACAAAATATTAGATTAAAATATAATATGAAGTCACTAAATTGCAAACGATAATTATTTCTCTTTTTATTAATTTGTTCACAAAATAGAAAAATTCAAGTAATTAGAACAAATAAAATAATTAATAAATACAAATAAAAAGCATCTAAAAAATAAATAGAATTAGTTAATACTTACTTTATTGATATAAAAAAATAGATTATGCAAATAAAACCTTTCAATGAACTACTATTATAAAGAACTGTATGATAAAAAAGTATTAAGATTAAAAGTTAAAATTTTTCTTTATAAAGAATAAAAAAAATATTTACAAGTATAAATAATTAAGAAGTTTATTAAAAGAGAGGTTATATTATTGGTTTAGTTTTAATGGATTTACAATTTTTCATTCCAAAACCAAACCAAAAAATCATTTTATAAAAATTTCAAAACCATAATTATTCATGAAATCATCTAAACCATCAATTTTGGTTTGGATTGAACTGAATCAATTCGGTTTGATTAATTTTTGTGCAACCTTATCACTTATTACTTACTTAAAAATACTTTTTAAAATTTTTTTTCTCACAAAAATTACTAAACTTCATTTTTTTCCATATAAATCACTTTTAATAATTTTCTTACTGGATTGTTGACATAGACAATTACATGATACTACAATTCTTTGAATTTGTTAACGTGGATATATATGGATGATGACGTAGCATTATATATTAGCATTTTGGTGCCAAATCATTGTCAATATCAGCAATCCGATGAGAAAATTGTCGAAAATAATTTTTATAAGAAAAAAAAATGAAATTTAGTGATTTTTATGGGGAAAAAATCATAAAAGTTATTTTTGTATAAGTTAGGGTTAATTTCATTCATGGTCACTGAACTTTATATTACTTATATCTAAATCACAATTTTTTATTTTGTAATATTAAAATCATTGAACTTTATAAATTGTTATAGAAAAACCATCGTCAACCAATTTTAATGAGTTATCAATTGAAAAACTCATTTTTTAATGGATTTATTGGGTTATAATGGTATCACAACTCTACTGTAGTTACATTTTGCTATATTTTTAGATGAATTGCAGAAAAAGTATCACAAAAAATGGTATCACAACATCACCATTGGTTACTTTCGGCGATATTTGTTTTGCAACTCATCAAGAAATATGGCCAAAGGTAACTATAGTAGAGTTGTAATACTATTATAACTCAATAAATTCACAAAAAATGAGTTTTGCGGTTAACAACTTGTCAAAATTGGCCGGCAATAATTTTTCTACAACAATTTATAAAATTTTATGATTTTGGTATTATAAAACAAAAAAAAATTGTAATTTAGGTATAAGTAATACAAAATTCAGTGGTCATGAATGTAATTAACTCTATAAGTTATCAAAAATATAATGACTATCGATAAAATTAACCTCTATTGAGTCTCCTAATCAATCAAAAAAATTGAATAGGTTTGGTTCTATCTTTAAGTTCTAGACATTTTTGGGTTTCGATTTCAAGATATTTTTGAGTATGGAATCGGATTAATCAAGTGAATTTTTGAGTTATATCTTCTCCTAAAAACTAAAATAGTTTTTCTGTTTTCGAGTTAATTTATTCGAACAAATCTGAATCAAGTTTATAACCCGAATCAGATTTTTCAGACGAGTTCGGATGGATCCAAACATTGCTAGCATAGAAAAAAGATCCACAAAAAGGTTTTGGGTTCAGATCATTATTAGGTGGCTGAAGTGGGCTGAAAGCCAGTGCCTGCAACGGCAGGTTTGCAACGTGCAGAAAGCGGAAGCGCGGCATACAAAGACAGTATAATCCTACCCTTTCAACTAACTGAAAATTTCGAGAAGTAAAAAAACAGAAATAAACGGAGGAAGCTTCAGATCCCCAAATTGCATCTATAACCCTAGAGATTTTCTACAAAGCTGCAAATTTTTACGCAATGGCGAAACTAGAACCATTAGATGATGAGCCGAAGCACCACTATGACAACGACAAGAAGAAAAGAAATCATGGGTCAACCAAGTTCTTCGTTTTCCTGGATTTTTTGTTCATCTTAATCTTCCTTGGATTCTTCTGCTTCATTCTCTTCAAAATCGCTGGCTTCTGATTTTGAATGTTTATTCAATCTCACCTTTTAAATTAGGTAATTCTCTAATGTTTATTCAATCGCTGGCTACGACATAATCTACTTTTTTTTTTTTCGCTGCAATTGATTAAAAGTCTCTTTCTATGTTCTGTTTCAGGCCTGATTTTATCCGTTTAGTTTCTTTCTTTCTTTTTTGCATTTTTTTTGGTGGGTTTTTCAGTGATGACTTAAGACTTGGTTTAAGTGAAGAAAGGTTATAACTTGTAGATAATGTGCACTAGAGGGTACTATTATGATGATGCACATAATTCTTGACCTATAGGTTGTATTGTGACTACCCTATTACTTGATATAATCAGTTCAGAAACCTGGTTTTTCTCCACTAACGTGGGTGGTAGTTGGGTATCTATAACTCCAATATTTCTTGAATCTTACGCTGGTGATATGTCACAGTTAGGGGAACAAAGGTGTGTACAGTGGTCCTAGAGTAGTCCAATTAGTTAAACTGATGAACTTTTCAATTATTACTGATGGTCATGTCGTCCTCAATGAACTAAAGTAAGTCCTCAATGAACTAAAAAACTTAAGGGCATTGGCTTTTGTTGATTTATGGGGCCTCTCATGGATAGGAAAATTCATGGATTGGGTTATTTGGCTTTTGTTTCTTTTTCAATGGAGGGGATTATGGGGCCTATAATGGACTGGATAGGAAATTCTTACTTTGTTGTCTTTTAATGATAAAAGTGTGTGAATTGTGTTTTTTACCATGTTCATTTCATTTATGATGAACTCAAGTACACACAAGAAAATTTTCTTATTATATGTTTTTCACTCATATGCCCTCCATTTTTTATATATGAAATTGTGCTAGAGCATATACAATAATTTAATGTGAGTTACTATAATGGTAGATTCACCTACTCCTCACATGAATTAAAACAATGAGCATAACTTTGTTTCACTTGTTATGATATTTCTTTTTTCTTTTACATATATAACAACCATTCTTCTAGCCTTTTTGGGCAATTTTAAGTGAAAATTTAGTTCTATTATTATTTGTGTTTGCATTAAAAAAAACTTAAGTTCTCATTCACTTTGTGTGTACTGATTTCAACTTATTACTATTTAGTGCCAATTGTTAGCCTTCTTACCTGGATTTATCTACGTGATTCTGCAGGGTATTCTCTATCAAAAATCCAGATTTTGGAAGCTGTAACTCGAGCATATCAAAACTTTGGCTTTTTTCAGATTCAGATAATAATATAGATAGACCACATCTTTCTCCATGGTGAGAAAACATGTATAAATTGTTGTCAAAAATATTTACGTAATCTTTATGTCGTGGGACCATCAACTTTGTGCTTCTATGTTGTGAGTTTGTGAACGAAATTCTGGGTTCATATATCATATTCATTGTTGATCTTCTACTCATCCTTAGCATACTTTGATAGTCTTCAATAAGCTAAAATTATAAGCATAATTATTGTGACCTCTCAATGCTAGCTGCTTAGGCTTTCAAACAAATACTGGCTTACTACTGGAAAGTGAAAACTTGACAAATTGTGATTCCCAAGTTTCGAGTGGAGATTTTCTTTTTCCTTTTTTAGGTTCAATTTCTTGAAAAAGATTGTTCTTGTGATTCATTTGGTAATTGATCCATATGATTAGAGATGCTTTTCCAAGGATGGGTAGTGGAATTTAGAGGTTTGAATCTTATCTATCTTATCTATCTGTATTTTAGATCAGCACTAAATCATTAGCCAATAACAAGGATAGCTTCATAGTTATGTGATCAGAAATGATATTGCATACGATCTCTTGTCTAATTGAATTGCTAGTCGTTGGATCAAATGAAAGATTTTGATGAATTGGCTAATAACTCGTGCACTTGTAGGTGCTATAAGAATATCTTGTAGTAGGAGCTGTTGGATTTAAATATCATTGATAGTATTAGTGACAGCAAACAACATTTGAGCCTGGTTGAAAACACATCTTTTATTGGACAAGAATATAAACTAATTATATAGGCAGTAATATCTGAGAAACAAATGAATTAGGTGACAAGTATACAGATGTAAGTGGTTTTATCACGCTTTCAATACTCTCTTTCCATTATAGTCTGGGGTTATAACACGTTTTTAGTTGGAAAAATAGATAATGAAAAGTGATAGGCTGTGATATTGGGAACAAAAGGACTTGGAGACTACCATGCACATTTAAGTGGTCTTTATCACCCTGTCAATCCTGTATTCCGGTGATGTGTACCATTTTTAAAAAGTTTGTTTCATGTTAATTGTAAAGTAAATAGATGGTGTGCTTGCAGTAACTAATGAGCATATCATATAGATTTAGTGTGGGGGGTTTTAGAAATAAGTCCTTTTTTCTGATTTTAGGATGAGGAACTTTGTATATTTCCTTCTTGAAGCAGTCCTTTAGTTTGTTGATTCTGCCACAAGTGAAGACATGGAGAACCTTGATTATAGCTTTTCTCAGTTTTGCGTAGCAGCAAATGATCATGCTATTGAGTTCCATGCACAAATGGTATGCTTTACGATGTGAACAATGTACACCACAGGTTATGCAATTAATTTTGAAGCTTATCATGGATCAAGACTCTTATGCAAAACCCTTGCATGAAGGAATGTGTGGTTTTGAACACAGTGGAATGCAGCTAATTGTTCGACTTTTTTGTTTTGGTGATCTGCTAATTGTTCTTTAGCTTAAACATCACCGCATCCTATTTTTTCTTAAATTACTTATCACCAACTCTTGAGGCCTATAAATTGATCCTGTTTTGGTGGCTTGTATGGTGTTGGTTTTATGTGCCTATTACCAACCATAGCGACTATTTAAAGTTTACACACACTACTTCATTAGACTTCCACAGCTAACACTTGAGGAAATTTTTTGAAAAGTTTGTTCTTGTGATATTTGGTCATTGATCTATTCAGTTAGGGATATTTGTAAGTGTTATTGATTAGATGTTTCAAACCTTATCTGTATTCTCAGTTAAGCACTAGATCACAAGCCAAGAACAAAGATAGCTACATAATAATGTGATCAGGAGTGATAGTGCACACAATCTCTTATCACATTGAATAGCTAATCCTTGGATCATGAAAGATTTTGCTACATTGGCTAATAATTCATGCACTTGTAAGTGCTACACGAATAGGTTGTATTGGAACCGATTGATTTAAATATCATTGATAGTGACAACAACAATATTTGAGCCTGGGCAAAAACATCTTTTATTGGAAAAATGAATAATTGAAAGTGATTATATAGGCATTGATATTAGGGACAGTTGAAGCAGGTGACTAGCATACACATTTAAGTGTTCTTTATCATCGTTCGAATCCTGTCTTCCATTATGTGTACCTTTGGTTGTAGTCTTGGGTAAAAACACATCTTTTATTGGAAAAAATAGATAATTTAAAGTGACCATATAGACTGTGATATTAACAAAAGGACTTTACATATATGAGTGGTCTTTAACTCTTTATCAACCTGTCTTTCTTGCCTTCCATGGAGTGCAATGTTGGTTATTAGAAGTTTGTTTAATGTTGAAGTATAAGGCACATGATTTGCTAATGAGGATAATCAGAGACTTACTCTGGAACTTTTAGAAATGAGTCGCGTCTTTCTGAACGTAGGATGAGGAATTGAGTGTTTTCCTTTTGAAGACTTGTTTTGGAACAAGTCCAGTAGTTTGTTTCCTCTGCCACAAGTAATGACATGGAGAGCTGGAACCCTGATTTTAGTGTTCCTGGGTTTTCCATATCAGTAAATGGTTTCACTGCTGAGGTCCATAATCAAAATCTAATCCCTGATTGTGCAATTAATTTCTTAAGTTGAATTGGCCTAATACTTTTGATTGGTATCAGGGATCTAGATGTTCATGCAAAACCCTCTGAAGGAATACGTGGTTTTGAATGCAGTAGATTGATGCTCTTATTGTTCCTGTATTTCTTCATTTATTATGGATCTGCATTTAAAATTTTAGAATAGTGTCTGGTTAAAACTTGGACTCAATGGAGTTGGGGACGTCTTTTTTCTTTGTTCAACTGCTATGACAGAATCTCTCTCTATTATTGAATATTATTCTTGCAAGACTGATGAAATTATTGCATACATTAGAAGTGTAGATTGTAATAGACATGGAAATGAATAAGAATTCTACAACCAGCAACATTCTTGTATCTCAAGAAAGGAAGCAGAATAGATTCAAATACCAGAAATGAGTTACAATAATTCAAACATTACTTTATTCTGAGAGGAATCCAATAGACTGGACCTCCTTAAAACAAGAAACAACAAGCACAAATATCTAATAAACTGAAAGTTATAGCTGCTATTGTTATGAAGCAGCAACGCGTGCTCAAGAATGAGCAGCTGCTATTGTTATGAAGCAGCAATGCGTGCTCAAGGATGAGCAGCTGCTGGAACAGAACCACCTCTCCCTGGATTTGGGGTCTCGAACCCAGGATTTGGCACGAATGTGTCATCTCCACCAGGAACATAACGGCCAGTGCCAGCGCCAGTAGTTGGACCATAATTAGGAATGCTCAAGTGTGGTGGTTTGTAAGGAAAGCCATGTGGTGGCACCATCACCCTTCCAATGCCTGGAATCAAGAAGCTTGGGTCAGATTTAAAGAGCCACTCAGGCTGTTTCACATCCATATCCTTGGATTTCTTATGAATATTGCGCCCTGCCAGTGCTTGCCCAGATATTGCGAGCAAGACAAGGAGAACCAGTAGAGAGAAGTTGGTTCTAGACGCCATTTCTAAGAGACTGAAAGCAGAGATAAATAAGATGATAGACTATTAGATGATTTGATGGGAAAGCAGTTGCTCATGTTAAATAGTGGAGACTCCTGCTAATTTGGTGAGGTTTTATCGGTGATTTATCGCCATGCATATATATTTTCTGCCTGTTTCCATTCTCTGTTTAAAAATAAATGATGATAGAGAGAGATGATGAGAATATATTTCTTTATGGAACTTCTGTAGTTTGTTTAGTATAATATTTAGTCAAGTGAATGAGTTGTTTTTCTCTGAAAGCTCATGAAAATATTTGCAGATTTAATATTTATGGTCATGAAAAACAAATTAAGTGTGCAAATACATCATTTTCCAAATAATTAAGTGTAGGAGATCTGTCTTTGATAAATTGATAGTTTGATGTGCTAGTAGGATAAATAGGGAGCCTTTAAGTAGCAAGTTCTTTAGCTGAAACATCATTTTCTCCTATTTTTACTTAAAATTTTGTTATCACCAACTCCAGTGGCCAATAAATTGATCCTGTTTTGGTTGGTTTTATATGCTGTGCGGTGCTGGTTTTATGCCTATAACCAACCATAGCGACTAATAAATACTAGTCTAGTATAGAACAGGCAAACTAGTTGCAGTCTTCCATGACTAAAGCCTCCGTACGTCGAAATTGCTTAGCTGAAACGGGATTTTTATATAACCTATTTGCTAGGATGAGCAAAATCGAACTGAAATCAAGAATAATTCTTGGTCTATACAGATTAAACTAATAATTCTTGGTCTATACAGATCAATCGAACTGAAATCAAGAATAATTTTTGGTCTATACAGATCAAACTAATGAGAGAATATCATGTAAATAAAAATAGTGCTCTCTTATTGGTTTGGATGAAAGAATTTTTCTAAAACAAAAAACTGAGCAGAATTGATTTGGTTTTGTTCAATTTTAATTTTTCAACCAAAAACCAAAATATATTACTTCCTGCAAATTTAATTTACTGGACTAATACTCTCTGAACATTTAAAAATATTTTTTTTTATTAGTATATTATATTTTTTTTCAAATTTCAAGTAGTACTAATATATTATATCAAACTATAAATCTCAAAAGTAATAATGTATTATATTAAATTATATGAATAAATAATAATTTTTCTTTAAAAAAAAAGTATTTCTTATTTTTCAATCATTCAACTGATTAATTTATAAACATTCATGTGATTGACTCAGGCTAATTTGGAATGAATAGTAAATTTAAAATTCCAACATTTTCCTTTTATAAAAAGTAGCCATTAAATATTCGAGTTTGAAATTTCACATTTGGGTTATCAAATCAATACCATTTAAGTTAAAACTTATTGGTATTTTTTCTTTTTCTTTAACAAATAGACGTAATCATGGATTGAGCTCAGTATTAATTTAGTATGTTGGTTTGCCCTAACCCTAAGACAAGCAGATCCAGAATGGTGGCAGAAAATGAAATAGCATGAACACAACTTATATAGATAAGTTCATTTCCTTGATGAAAGCTGTTTTGGTACATTTGTGCTGAGACACAACAAGAAGAAGAGGCTATGGTAATAGTTCACCTGCTCAAACTTTCAACAAGGCAATACCAGCCCAAGTTTTTTCCTTAAATCAGTGCAAACTTGTTAAAGCTCGACTGCTTCCACAAAACTTTATGCATTTGGTCTTTCCTCCGAAAATCTTGGAAGTTGAACGAGTGAGTTGACTCGTGTGACACCTTCCAAACCTGACCAACCCTGATCTTCCCCATCCGCTGTTTCCCCATTTCCATCAACTTCAGGTACTAGTTTCCCATAACTATCACTTTCTTCTGATGATCTTACAGTAAAGTTCCTCTGCAAACAAGGCTCAGACTTCTGACCATCGTCCGATTCAATTGCATTACCTGAATGATTGCTCTGAAGGGTAGCTGACGAGAAGCACTGCTCCTCATAATCAGATTCTGAATCCATTTTCCCGTCCAAAAATAAACACACCACCGCACAGTCATCCATCTTCGAAGTTGGGTATTTCAGCTTCCATTCACGAGCAGCCGAATCCACCAGCATTCTTGCAGCTGACGATCGTGTTGGAGCTGACGAGACAATCTCAACCACCTCTTCATTGCTCAAGACATCCCAAACCTGAAGAAAACAACATAACACAAGATGTGAAACGACTATGCACATATATACATGAAGTGATAAAACAATTTTAAGATTACCAAGGCCTTCAAATGGAAATGTAATTTCCAACAAAATCAACTGAAACTAAATATTATAAATCACATTATGCGAAGAAGTCATCAAATCACAGCCATTATGTGCACGCAAGAAGTTCTCGTTTGGTTGATGTAGCGTGATTTTTTCTTTTTCCTTTTCCAAAATTTGAATATGCAATACAAAGTTCTTTACTAATCTAAAACTTCATAGTTAATAAACCATTTAGGAAACGCCATGTGTTTATAAAACATGCACAGCTGAAACCTACAATAACTGCAAACTGAAAGTAGCCATCACAAAGAAACTTGTATTCATTTCAGGCCCTAATATTCATGCTTTTTTATTGTAAAAATCTGTTGCTCTAGTATTGTTACTTCCAATATTCTGATGCCTTCATTTTTTTTCCGTTTAAGTTCATGATAAAACTCAAATAGTCTGGGTAGGAATTTCCACATTTTACCATAACTGATATCTATTCTTCCTGAAAAAATTTCTTAAAGGCTTGCTGAGATGATTTTTGGATATTTTATTACTATCCTGTCAACACCCTCACAAAAAGGGAAAAATAGGAAAAATTTGAGATTAATATAACTATACTATGGACATGGATTGTGTTGAAAATGATAAAACCACTTCTTTAACTACAATATTTGTAGGACAGATCATGGGATAATAGTTTGAAGAAACAAAGGATTCAACTATATATACTCATCCAGAATTCATATCGTTCAGAAAAAAGGCAAACGTTATGTCCCATCAACTGCATTTAGCCTGTGTTTCATTTGCCTCGAAAACTGATACAGTCCAGCTTATTTCAATGAAAGCTATCTTCACCTTAATCATACCAACAGAATTACACTATCTTAGATCACAGAATATACAAAATGAACAAAGATATTGACTCAGTAAAAGTTTTCGTCAGCTACAATTACTCTACTAACAAAAGGATAAACAATTAATAGCGAAAGAATCAGAGATAAAGATCATACCCCATCAGAGGCGAGAACAATGAACTGATCTCTCTCTGTAAGTAAACGGTGAGAGAATTCAGGTATGGATATCACTCCATATTCTTTTAAGCAAAAATCACCAAATGCCCGGGCCATTGCTAGGCCAGGGGCATCATCAAATGGCAACCATACTCTCGGCACTTCAGGCTCATCTTGCAATGCAAAGACCCTACCTTTACATCGTTTAATCCTTTCTGCTTCCCCTGTAACAATTAGGGCTTGTTTCAACTATTTTTTCAGGCATACTAGCAGAACAACACAAGAATTAATTATAATAGCATATGGCCTACTTGGCAAATCAGGTTTCAGATCAATCGTCAACTGGACAGCCACCATGGAGTCATTGCTGTCCTTAGATCCCATGATTGCACGAGAATCCCCAATATATCCCATGAAAAGATTGGCGCCCTTAGAGTACCACAAATGAACATATACAATAAGACTGAAGAAAAACAATGGAATATGATGAGTACTGACCATGCTTTATTAGATACCTGTTTTACTATAGTCACAGCAGTGCTACCGCTGCAAAAGCAATCCAAATTAGGATGGGATTTCAGCTCTTTGTCCATGGACTTGTAGGACTTTAGGAATGCTTCTCTCCACGCAGAATTTAATTTATCCTCGGCTGAGCCATCCTTCTCAGACTCTCCAACATCTGACTTTTTTGAATTGCCTTTAAAGCAGGATTGAGCTGACCCATTTTGCCTCGACTGATTAGAGCGCAAGAATGATAGTAACTTTATCGGCAGTGCATCCCTCACCTTGCGGGCAACAAGATGGCCATGTGGACCATGGCCATCAAAGATGCCACAAAAAGTCACATCTTCCGACAAAAAATCCTACATATATTGTTTTACTGAGCAGTTAAGCTCCAAATATTATTTAAGTACCAACTTCAATAGAAAGAAAAAGTAACTCACTTCCCATACGATCATCGCATCTTGGTTTATGCCCTTGCGACCCTGCTGTGTGAATATACAAGAAGTTCGGCTCTTTCCATTGGTAAAAATCCTGTTAGGTATGGAGGGTAAATGCTGTAGTGTCATTACATGATCAGAGAATGTCTTAGTTTTCTTTTGCCCACAAAATCCGATCCCCAAGCAAGGAGGAGGAACTGTCTCTCCATTGCTTCTGCTACTACAAGTGCTGTGACTACTGGTCGAGACACAAGCCCCCATTTGCTCAATCTTGAACTGAAGAAGACATCCGAGGTGTAATTAATGGATAAACTTCTTTCTTTTGACAGAACAGATCTCACAGGAAACTCTGAAAGTTGCGAGAATAGTCAACCAAAAAATCCTATCCAAACACTAAAGATTCCCATCCACGAAATCACAGGTCACTTTACACCTCAATATAGAAGGCTGGGATCTTTTGATCTTAGTCAACTACAATCTCGTAGGTCGCGTTAATAGACAACAAAACCAGCTGACCATAAGCAAAGAAATGAGTAAATTGAATTTTATATTACATATTCTGCTAGGACACAGAAATGGCTGCAAGCATGGAAAACTCCCAACATATCAAGATAAACAAATTTTAAAAAATCGTACATGTGACCTTGGAATAGAATATACTTAAAAGGGTGTCCTGATTTTTTGTCCTTAGTGAGGATTCACATTTACACATTAGTTGAAGAAATATTATTATGTAATTTAATCCACAGACTACCAACCAAAGGTTGAAGCCAATAAAGACAGGAAAAGCAGGAAAATCAGGAGCATAAAGATTAAGAACAAACCAGGAAACAAGAAACTTGTCATGTTTCCAAACAAACAAAGAATCAAGAAGAAAATTTGGTCAATGCCTTTCTACAGCTCATAAAATTCATCATCTATATGTTGAAACTTGAAAGCAAAACAATGCCAACGAGATCTATAATCAAAATTATCTTTTTCCTCAAACGAAGGGACAGAAGAGGACATCCTAAACTCGTTAATTAATATAGGAAAATTAAAAATACAGAATAACAAACGGAATATGTATGAACGATTCTTAAATTCTTACCTTTATATTGATTCTTACAAAGAGAATCACCCAAGCTTATCAAAACAAAGAGTAAAGAACAAGCACATCAGAATCCTACATACTGTCTCAATCATCCCCATAAAAAGCCTTAAATATGTTTGGTTGCCTAGAATAAGATGGAAAATAGAGCAAATGACTCAGATCAGATTTTGCACTTCTCCAAATTTGCAGAAGTCACATATGTAAAGAAACCCATGTTGAGAATTTGAAGTTAAAGTGTATACCACCCCATCAAGGAAAAAAAAAAAAAAGGACTTGCAAAATATTCCACAATTTTTAAAAGTATACTCCACAAAGGGAAGAGGAGAGAGAATTTCGACAAACTTTGAATTCCCACTGGAGAGAGAACCGAGAACAGATAAAGCAGAAGCAGAAAAGCAGAAAAGGACGAATAGAAGTATGATTTTGTCAAAACAGAATCAAAAGATGGCCTAAAAAGAAAACAAGAGGTAACTATTACGTAATTATCATAAAAGGAAAATAATCAAAAACAGAAAAAGGAAAAAAGAAAGCAGAAACTAAGATAAAATGTTCATCAACCCAGAAAATGCTGGAAGAAAATGAAAGAAATTTATCAAATTTCCATAACTGAAGAGCTTAAAAAATGATGGAACTCAGTCACCATAACCATTTGTTATGGTAGTTAAGAACTTAAGTGGGATACTGCAAGTTTCCAATTTTTCCTAAATAAAGATTACAGCTTTATGTTTACTGAGTTTTTAATCAAACCAAACACAGTAAAATTAGCTGGTCTCAAGTTTCTTAGATCTTCAAATCACTTAATTTCACCTTGAACGATCAAAGAAACACACAATCAGGATACTGATACATAATTTTTTTAAAAAAGACGAGAAAAGACAAAACTGAAACAAAGAGGCATTCTTGAAATCCACGAAATGACCAACAAAACAAAAGAGTACCTCTGCGATGAGGAACAAGTTTCACACTTTAAGGATCAGAAATTTCAGAACAACAAAACCCACAGAGAGAAGAAGAGGAAGAGGAGGAGGCTCTGATTATAAAAGTAGAGAGAGAGAGAGAGCGAGAGAGAGAGAGAGAGAGGCCAAGGTGCGTGCATTAATTACAAGAGCAAAGCAGACAGGAAGGAGAGAGAGAGAGAGAATGGCCCGTGGCCGGCAGTTGCTCCCCGAGCAAATGATGGCAGGGACAAAAGTTCCATGACCAAGCATCAGGCGCGTGAAGGATTTGTTTTAATAGAAAACTTTGGAGAAAATTAATATTTACTGATCTATTGTACTGTTTGTTACAAATTAAATTTAAAAACTACACTATCCGTTCTCCTATTTTATTAATATATATTTTTATTAAAAAAGATATTACAATATAATAAAATAATAAAAAATACTATTTATTTTGAAATTTAACTTTTTATATTAATATTTTTTAATAAAAAATATTTTTCTAATTAATAACAAATATCTTAAAATTTAATAAAAAATTATGTAATTTAACAAAAATAAAATAAAGAGAAACTGTTTTTAAATTTTATGAAATGCTCATTAAATAAATATTAGTAATTTGTCTAAAAGTGTAAACTAGTATTTGAAATATATTCTATATAGGGAGTCATGCTTTTAATTTTATCTCGGTATAAATACATTATCGAATTTTAAATTCAATATAAATTAATTCTTAAACTACATTATATAAAGTGAGTCATTTCTCACCAAATTAAATTGACACACAGTTTTAATTTAAAAAATCTAATTACATCAAATTTAAAAATTAATTTATATTAAATTAAAATTTTTACCTTTAGGCAGTAATTTTTTCAAAACTTTGAAGTGATGGTTGTTTTCTTTTTTTCAATTTCCATTAGCTACTGTATAAATAATAATTATTTGTTGTCTAAGACAGATTATCTATTAATTATATGTTTCTCTCCTTATTGCTGCATTCAATTATTCACATAATAAACTTGTCCTTTCAAGAAATTATTACTATCATCATCCCATTCCCATCATTGATATCAAAATCCCAATTTCAGGCATGAATTTTTCTGACAGCACTACAATTTACCATTTCTATATCAATTTATAATTCATAATAAATTCAATTTAAATAAATTATTAATTATCTCTATTTCTAAATATATGTTAGTTTATATTAAAATTTTTATTACTAAATATTTGATATTTTTTAATTATTTAAAAATATTAAACTTTTCACCAATTTTACCTTTGTTTAAAAATTTCATCTTCTATTAATTATTAGTAGAGATTAATTTATCAAAGAAATATAGTATTCTACATATATTTTAAAAATATTATTTAATTATTGAATAAGAAAATTAAATGATATCTATTTAGAAACAGAAAGAATAAAAAAAATTAAATTTTTGTACATACTTGAATACTTAATAAAAATTTTGAAGGGTTGAGGTGCAAATAAATCAAGAAAAATAAAATTTATTTATTTGCGGTTGATTAAATTTGAAATTGACGTCAAAATAAACAAAAATTATTAAATATGATTTTATGATGGAGTGCTGAAACATAGTTTCTCTTTGGAAAAAATATTATTTGCAATTGCTGTTTGATAAAATATATTAGTATTAGTATAATTTTTAAAAAATATACGATTTGTTTTTTGTAATTTAACATAATACAATAATATGTATGAGGTTTAAAAATTATACTAATTACTTTCTGAAGCTTTGACATATTGTATTAGTATCCCTCCTGCAAATTTGATTTACTGGATTAATATCTCCTGCACAAAAGAAAATTTTCTTTTTTTACTATTGTATTGTTTTTTTTTAAACCTCATAGAGTACAATGTATTATATCAAAATACAAAAAACAAATTGTATATTTTTCAAATCTCAAAAAAATACTAGTATATTATATCAAATTATAGAGAATAAATAATAATTTTCTCTTCCTTTTTTCTTCTTTTCTTTTATTTCATAGGCAGTAAACTAAGAATAATTTTATTTTAAATTAATGAATTTGTAATTTCCGTAATTGTATTTTATCATTTTGTCCGTTGCAATCATTTTAATACTGAATTGTCATTTGTGCTTATATTTTATTAATAAAATTGGCTTTTTTTTACAAAGAAAAATAATTTTGTGGATTTAAAAAAACAGATACAAAACAACTAAAAATCATATAAAATAAAACAGTTAAAAAATTCATAATATCTAAATTAATATTATAATAAATTCATTCAAAGTGTGCAAATTTGATAATGCTACAGTTACTAGAATACATATTATTCCAATTTTATAATATACTGACCATTATAATTTGATTTGTTATTTCTGTTGAATCAAACATGGTTTGTCTATCTAAATTGCTCATATATAAAAACGCCACAACAAAATAACAGAAATAAAATATTATAATTATAAGACAAAAAAACTAAATACTGCAACAAAATGATGAAATTATAAAAAATAAAATAAATAAAATATAAATATGAAGAATAACTACTTATTTTAAAAATAAATTGATGAAAAATAATGTAGAAAGATACTTTTTTACTTAAAAAAAATGATAAATAGAGAAAGAAAGATAAAAAAAGTTGAAAGAAAAATAATAATTTCTCTTTCTTTTTTCTTCTTTTCTTTTATTCCATAGGTACTAAGAATAATTTTACTTTAAATTAATGAATTTGTAATTTTCGTAATTGTATTTTATCATTTTGTCCGTTGCAATCATTTTAATACTGAATTGTAATTTGTGCTTATATTTTATTAATAAAATTGGCTTTTTTTTTACAAGAGAAAATAATTTTATGGATTTAAAGAAACATATAAAAAACAGCTAAAAATTATAAAAAATAAAATAGTTAAAAAATTTACAGTACTCAGGTTAATAGTATAATAAATCGATTTAAAATCTACAAATTTGATAATATTATAATGACTAGAATACCTATTATACAAATTTTATAATATATTGATAATTATAATTTGATTTGTTATTTATGTTGAATTGAACATAATTTGCTTATCTAAATTGCTCACATACAAAAATATCGCAACAAGATAACAAAAATAAAATGTCGTAATTACAAGATGATAAAACTAAACACGACAAAACCAAACACCACAATAAAATGAAATCATAAAAAATAAAAATAAAATAAAAATATTCAATGTAACCATTTGTTTTAAAAATAAATTGATGAAAAAAGATATTGAGAGATACCTCACTTTATTTAAAGAAAATGGTGAATAGAAAATCGATGAATAGAAAAAGAAAGATGAAAAAAGTTAAAGAAGAGGAGGGCATGGGTTAAAAAAAAATGGATTATGTTAAGTGGCTTTTACCACATTAAAATTGGCTTCTTAATTTCTTATTTTAGGCCTCAAAAAATTTATTCTGCCACATGAGCATTATGTCATATTAAATAAAGCTAATTTAAAATTAAAATAATTAAGAAGCTATTATAAATAAATAAATAAATATGACAATTTATATAAAAATAATTATAAAACCAAAACAACAAAATATTACAAATATAAAGAGTGTCGATGTATTAAGCATTTATTTTTTAATTTTTAATTTGGTATTAGAATTAATCCTATCAAGCGTTTTATTTTTATAAAGTGAGAAAATGAAGTATAAAATTAGACATTTTGGTGAGGATAAGAAGGTATGGAATGACTTTAGGTGGTGTTTGAAATAGTTATTGACTATTTTAAAAGTATATTTTAAATTTTTTTTATTTTTTATAAATTATTTTTCTCAAACTTGCTTCTAAAAAATATTTATTTATTTACTTTTATCTAAAAACAAATTATAAATACAAAAAAAAAAATTTGAAAAGAGTTTTTTCAAATGCAATGGACCTTAGCTTTAGTTACTAAGAATTTGATGCAATTGGTTACACCACCATACCTTGTTCATAATCTAATGTCTTATTTGAAAGATTTTGATGCCAAATCTCAATTTTCTTAAATAAATGCATGTTAATCAATGTGTTTATCTTTTATAAATTATATATAGTACCTAAGATTAAATTCATTTCCTAAACTAAAATGATTTAAAATGCAAAATTAAATTTATTAGACTTGAAATTAGAATTGGGCAAATTTGTTTTTCTTCTTCCTAAACTCTAGCTTCTTTTTCTCCCATTTTTTTTTTTCTTACTTTCTTAAGCCACTATTTTTCTTAAGCAAGGAGTAAATTTTTACCATTATTGGTCTTAAATCACCTCTCTATATCTTTTGTATTTATTTATTTCTAAAGTAAATATTTATTTTATATAAATCTAGGTTTTTAATTATTTTGTTTTTCGTGATTTTATCTTGTTGCAACATTTAGTTTTATCGTTTTGTTATGATATTTTGTTTCCGTCATCTTATTTGCGGCGTTTTTATATGTAAGCAATTTAGATAAACAAAATATATTCAATCTAATAAAGATATCAAATCATATTACGCTCATCAGTATACTGCAGAATTTGAATTATAGATATTCTAATTACTATAGTATTATCAAATTTATAGATTTTGAACTGATTTATTATGCTATTAATCTAAATACTGTGAATTTTTTTACTATTTCATTTTTTACAAGGTCTGAAGAGAATCCTTTTAGACAAAATAATAAATGGAATATATAATTGGTCTTATAATCAAGGTTACATAGATTCTTTTTATGCAATATTTTTATTGGGAATATAAGAAAATCAGCAGAATTAATTCATTTTTTTTTATAAAATGAATAATTGATGGAATTATCAATAGAGTTGTTGTTAGCGGTTACGGCCATAAATAATTATGAGATAATATCCTTATGCGGGGATAATAGAATTTCTATTCTTATTTATTATTCTTTTTCTCTATTAATTGAAGTTAATTGAAGAAATAATTAGAAAATAAAACAACAAGTACGAAAAATGAGTAATAACTCCGATAGATACCGGTACAATTCAATTCAATATTTTTACATTGATGTATTACTATATTTTGAATCAATGAAATTATTTTTTTTCTAAAAAAAATTAGAATTCGGCAATTGTTCATCAAATTCAAAAATTCTATCCGAGTTTATTTGAATAAATTGATCTAAATTTGATAAAAAAAAATTATATATTTATTTGGTTCAACAATAACGATGAGCTTTAACTGTCAAAGCTAGCAATTAGTTATCATCTTTTAGCTTTATTATGAAAAAAAAAGTTAAAATGAAAAAATGTCTTAAAAAAAACTCTCAAACTTTTATTTTATTAGACCATAGAAAATATTTAGTCGTCACGCTCCACCAAATGGACACATAATTATATGGTCAACTAGCAATTTTACAATAAAATTAATGTGAATCCAAGAACAACGCAAAAGTAATCCAAACCTGATTGTCTTGATTTTATTTTTCATAGTATCAAAGTATTGATTTCTTTTATTGAAAAGTGTCAAATTATTTTTATCCTCTAACAATTTTACGATACATCAAATGCCTCATGTTATATTTCACGAAACAACACGAACAATTGCAATGACATATAAAATTGCAAGAATTCAACACACATTGATTTGTGTGTGCTAGTAAGATATGCACAAAAAAAGGGATGAATTGTTGGTTTATTGCAAGTTGATTGTTGAGATTAAAATATAGAGATGAATCATTTAGATTAACAGTCTGTATTTCAAATATTTATTTGCAGCAAGCAAAAACCTTCTTTGATGAGCTTAGTGCAGCAGGACGATACTCTCTTTGACGGCAGAATTTAATGTCATTATTTACAGGAATATTGGAGTTGAATCTATAGGGATTCACTTGTCATTATCTGTAACTTCATCTTCTCTTTTATCTTGGAGTTCAAAACCTCATAACCCTAGCCTCTCGGGTTTTTTTTAGACCCACGAAGTGTCCCTATGGGGATGTGAGACTATTACAAAACGAGTGCAAATTCATTATAAAAAACAATGTTTATGTGGTACACCGAGTGTAAATTATGCTTGGTGCTTTAGAACTATTAGATCATCAACTTTTAATCTCAACCATTCATTATCAACGAATAAAATTAAAAATTTATAATTCAACGGTTTTAAGGCACCCGGTGTAAATTACACCGGGTACACCTTAGAAATTCTCTTATAAAAAATAAATTACAAAATAATTAGTGATATATTGTACAATTTTACAGCAGTAGGCACATTGGTAGAGCCATGCCTCCCGAGTGTAAATATACGTTTTTAGAAGAATAAATATTAAAAATAATATAAATTTATATATTATTATATGTAAGGATGAATTTATATAGAAGGTGTTTTTCATTAAAATTTAAAAGTGACTATATATTATATATATTTTTTATCCTTTATATTACAATCAGTTTTTGCCCCTTTATAATTTTTTTTTTGTTAAATTTATCAAAAAAAACATACTTTACTATTAAAAATTATTATATAAATAAAAATTTATCCTATATTTTAAAAAATTAAAAAAAAACAATTGTCAATTGATAAAACTATGCGGCTCCATTGTAGCATAGACATGAATTCAAGGAATGGTGACACTACTAGTTATTTACGATAAATTTATTGCAAGAGTGTGTTTTACACGCAGAGATAGAAAGCGCGAAACAAAGCCTTCGCAATTTTTCAAAAAAAAAAAGAACAAAAGCATTCTAAACTGATACATATGTTGTGTCAGGTGACGTGGCACAGTAATAAAATTTTCAAAAAGAAGGAATAAAAAACTGAAATTTAATGCTCCCAACTTGTAAAAGCTTGCAAGTGGGAGCAAAGCCCCTCAGTCACTAACCCTCCGTGTTAGCTTCGCTGTCTTCTCTCTTTTTTTTTTTCCCTTTTTTTTTATATATTTTTTAATTTATTAAAAAAAATCCAAGACTACAACAAAAAATAATTATTTCTTTACATTCAGAGAAAAAATGCCAAACTCAATTTTTTTTAACACATAAAAATACTAATTATATCACTCATTAATTTATTTTTCTTTTCTTTAATATACTTTTAACTTTTTAATTAGAAGATTAAAACAAACGTTTGTAGATACCTAAATTTGCACTTGTAGGGACAAAAATAGAATGTGGGCATTTGATTTAAAATTTTAGAGTAAATAGTCGAATAAAATTAAATATCTAAAAAATTCTTATTTGAATTATTTAATAAAAAAATTTATTAATTCGAATTAACTTGAAATTATATTATCATTTATTTCAAAAATCAAACCGAACTAAAATTGATATAATTTTGAATTTTAGTCTCATTTTATACATTGCTTCATGAAAGTGGTATTGTTCTCCCTTCAAGTTTGTTATGATGACTATGCTATCATAAATTTATTTTAAAAAATATATATAACAAATACTTAATTTTTAATATGTAGTTCTTTTTTTTTTTTACTTCTAACTCAAAATATTATTTTTTTCATCTTGTTGTTACTTTAGTTGTAGTTTGAGTTCATAATTGACCATTATATTGGAATAAAAACTCTCATAATAAAGATTTTTGAGATAGAAAATAGTATTTTAAGAATAAAATACTATAAATTAATTGCAAATGAAACCTTACAACCACACATGGCAATTTTTAATTTCACACGAGAAAATTATTGAAATAATTGATAACAAATCTATTAAAATTCGAAAGTTAACGTAAATTCCAAAATCATTTGAATTTAGCTTTTAAAAGGATAGATTAATTCAAAAATTCATTTAATTAGTTCGACCTAAAACTCGAAACTCATTCGAAAATAATTTAATCCGACTCAATTTTACAAAGTCTAATTGTAATCAATAAAATCGTATCTAAATGTATTTAAAAATAAAGAGAGAGTATAAATATATTTAAAACATTGCAATTGATTAAGGTTTTTTTTTTTTTTTTAAAAGTTCAAAACTTTTTTGAAAATAAATTTAATAATGGAAAACATTAAATATAACAAACTGAAATCCCATCCTAGATTGAAAAGAAAAAGTTGATGGGCCCAGCTGGGCCTGAGTTGAAGATGGAAGATAGGGCATATTATAGCTCCAAAGCACCAACATACCAATATGCCATAATCATCCATGCCCATGCAATGCACGCACAAAAGTTGTCCATCCTTTTTCTACTTTGCAATCATATTTTTCTTCTTTATTATACAAATTCAATATTTTTTTTGGAAATATATATAATATATAGAGTCTGATCTTGATGTGGATGGCTAAGCTAAAAGATTCCGTGATAGTTAATCACATGATTAAATAACATAAAATGTTAGGTAAATTCACCCTTATTATCATTAAAAGTTTATGTTCAACCTCCACAATAATAGTTTATATGACTATGCATATATAACAAGGCATTCATTAGTGTAGAACTAGTAAATAGGTTTTTTTTTTTTAAAAGAAAATATACCCTATTTGTTCCAAATAAATGTTGTTTAATATTTTTGACGATAATTAAAAAATATATTTAAGACATATTGATAAAATACTATATCATCTTTAGATAATTACTTGTATATGGAAAATAAAATTTTAAAGAAATAGTTGTATATGAAAGAGGTAGCTTTAGAGAAGAGTATAATGGGTAAAAGATAATTACTGTTCATCAATAATTATTAAACGTCCAATATTTTGAAACAGAAACTTTAATCTAATTAACTATATTTATTTAGAAACAAAGAAGTAACAATTATGGATTGGGGGAATCCTAACTATCTTCTTATTAATTATTATCTTTTCCATTCGAGTGACACCTTTCACATCGACCAACTAATATATA
>CATIWF010040891.1:0-15635 GCA_949630135.1 Balakata baccata
GATAATTTAGATACTAACATAATTATACATGATAGGAATCTCATTATCACGATCCCATCATGATTTCCTTCATGCTATATTTCATATCATGGACTTTCATTAATCAGTTTAAGATCTATATCAATTCATATGCAAATGAATGCTAATATAATGAAAAAAATTCCTTTATGAATGTGTACACTAAGTGCTTAAGGCGATTGCCTTTTGGGCACATCTCTAACATGTATCTCATATAATTCTCGTCTATCATGTTTCTATTTCTTTATTAACATATGTTAAAATTCAAATCAAACATCTAATAATAGTTCACATAGTAGACATTTAGTAAATTACTCATATGAAATTATTCATCCACATAATCATACCATATCTTCAATGCCATATTTCCAATTCAAATCTTAAAATTTCAACAAGTTACTATATTTCCAAACGTCATATTATTATTATTATTATTATTATTATTATTATTATTATTATTATAAAACTCACACACTCATACATGCACATTCACAAGCACGCACACCATTCACTCAAGAAACAGCCAAATGGCCATTTATATAGGTAATGAAAGTCGGTCTTGTTCTACATAATTTTAGAATTAGTTAATTATCACTAATAAATCATAATATTTTGAGAATAATTTAGAATGTTATACAATGATGTGGAAATTTAACCCATTTTTTTTTTATATAGCTTAATTAACTAATATATTAAAATAGATACTTGAAAATATGCATTGGTGGTGAGAGTGGCAAATTCATTTAATTAAAATCAATTTTGATTAATTATTTTTTCATTATTATTTTTTCCTATCTTTATTAATTGACCTCAAAATTTTTTTATTCTTTTCAATTTAATTTGTAAATAAACTTTTCTTTTTCTTCATTATAATATCAAACTACTCAATTCCTTTTAGGAACCGTTTGGTTCAAGGGTGGGAATGAAAATAAGAATGGAAATTAGAATGAAGAGGAATGAGAATGAGAATGATTTATTTTAGCATATTGTTTGGTTCATTTTTATTAAGGAATGAAAATGAAAATAAAATTCAACTTGTACATATTTGATTAAATTATCATATTTATATAATTACATTTATTTTGAAATGTAAATTTGTTGATCAACAATAAGATAATATAATTTTTATTAAATAATATAGTTTAGATTCTCGAATTATTTAAACTTAAATTATATATAAATTCTAATTATTTAAATAACAATATTTTTAATTTTTTTCATTATTAAAAAATAATATTATTAAAATTATATAATTTTTATAATGTCTTCTAACATTAATTAAGAGTCTATTAAAAAAATAAAAAAATTGATTATAATTCATATTTAGTTAATTAGATTTGATTTTTATAGAAATGAAATTTTCATTTCCTAAGGAAGAGAGGGGAATGAGTGATTCTCATTGATGGGAGAATCACATTTTCATTTCTATTAATTTTTTTTCTAGCCAAATATTAACAATGAGAATCACTCATTCCCTTAATTATATACTTAATTAATTTTCATCACTTAATATTTCTTCTACCAACTTTATTAGATTGCTTCTATTTGATTCCAAATTTAATTCCCAACTATTACTATTATTATTATTATTATTATTATTATTATTTCGATTTCTCTTAATAGATTCCAATTTTAAATTTCTATTGTTATTTTCTTTTTTTTAGTTCCAATTTAGACTCCGACTAGTTTGGCGTATCTATTATAGTGACGTTTACAACATGGAGACCAAACTAGTGGACATTACATTAATATGACAAGAATTAGAGTTCTTTAGAGTTTGGATTGTTGAATTGCCTTAAGCTTGTTCTACAATAATATGTTCAAACCATTGAAATATGATTTCATGATTAGTTGGTGGGTCTTAACTAATTACATTGATTTGTTAAGTTGCCATAAG
Source organism: Balakata baccata (assembly GCA_949630135.1). Taxonomy (NCBI): domain Eukaryota; kingdom Viridiplantae; phylum Streptophyta; class Magnoliopsida; order Malpighiales; family Euphorbiaceae; genus Balakata; species Balakata baccata. Next base: position 1,916 of record CATIWF010040891.1, read on the forward strand.
GTCAATGTGAATTAAAGGTTGTTTTGGGCAAGTGTACAAGAGATGTGCAAATATCAAGAGTTGATAGCCTAAAAATTTAATAGTTGCAAGAAAAATGCAATTGGTATAAGATACCTACCAATCAACCTAAGGTGGTTTGTTGAGTTGAGTCAATATCATTCTTAGTCAGATTGGATATTGACCCACTAGGAAAACTTCCAACGGGTTCTCTTGGATTCATAATGAGAGCTATGGACTCACAATAAAATAGTGGGAGTTATAATGCATGTTTACTAAAGACCTAATAATTATACATTATGTACATATCTCTAACATGATCCTTTTTTATATCAAGGTTGCTAGAATCATGTCATCAAATGTGAACCTTCACACTATTCTCCAGTCAAACAAATTGACTGGCCCTAATTTGCTTGATTGGCTTAGGAATTTGAGAATTGTTCTCAAATCCTAAAAGATAGCCTACGTTTTGGAAGAGCCGCTTCCTTCCCCTCCCACTAGTGATGCAACTATTGAGGATTGAGGAGCAGTTAACATACAAGAAGCATTGGGATGATAGTGAGTTGGCGGGTTGCATCATGCTCACCTCTATGTTTCCCGAGTTTCAAAAGCAGCATGAGAACTTAAATGCTAATACCATTGTGTATCGTCTAAGGAAGCTTTTCGATGAGCAAGCTTGAACCAAGCGATATGAGATATCCAATTTACTCTTCTGCTCTAAAACAGTAGAGGGGACATCTCCAATGCAACATGCATTGAAGATGAATGGGAACATTAAGAGATTGGCCTCTTTGGGATTTCATTATGGATCATGAGTTAAGTATAGACTTAATTATCCAAAGTTTTCCTAATAGTTATGCATACTTTGTGTTAAATTATTATATAAACAAGATATCCACATTTTATTCTAGAATTGATTAACATGCTCAAGATAGTTGAGTCTTTTGTTAAGAAAGAGTAAAAGGTTATGATGCTGGAGGACTCTTCTAGTTCTTCTAAGAAAAAGAAAAGAATAAGAAAAAGAAGAAGTCTAATAAGGCCTAAGAAGGCATAAAAAAGAAGGTAAAAAAGGTTACCTCAAAGGGAACTTGCTTCCATTGTGGCAAGAATGACCATTGATAGAGGAACTAAAAGGCCTATTTGAAGTCCTTGAAGAAGGAGAAAGCATCAGATGCACCTTCTACTTCAAATATTTATGTTACTGAGGTTAACACTATTTCTTTTAATAACATATGGGTATTAGATATCGGTTGTGGCTCACACACACACACACACACACACACACACATATATATATATATATATATATTAATATGCAAGGTCTAAGGAATAATAGACAACTCAAAATGGGAGAGTCAAACCTGCGCATGGGCAATGGAGCAAGAGTTGCTGCATTAGCTATTGGAACTTATTTTTGAAGGCTCTCTAGTGGGCTTGTAATAGAATTAGACAATTGTTTTTATGTTCCAGTACTTACTAAGAATATTATTTATGTTTCTTATCTAAATATAAAAGGATTTCATTTTACTATTAATAACAATGGTTGTTCTATTATGTTAAATAGTGTTCTTTATGGTATTGGCACATTATATAATGTTATTTATATGCTTATATGTGTAGTTGTATTCTTAATATTCATAATAATAAAGGACAAAAGTTAGATAACATTAAATCATCTTATTTACGGCATTGTCAACTTGACCATATAAGTGAGAGGCACATGAATAAGTTACACAAGAATGGTGACCTAGGGTTATTTGATTATGAATCATATAATACATGTGATCTTGTTTATTAGGCAAGATGACAAAATCACCTTTTAGTAGAAAAGGTGAACGTGCCAAAGGAATATTGAACCTTATATATTCATATGTATGTGGACTAATGTCAATGCATACCAGAGGTGGTTCTGCCTACTTCAGAATTTAGAAATGAAGTAGAGAAACAACTTGGCAAAAGTATTAAAACACTTAAATTTGATCGAGGTGGTGAATACTTAAGCCAAGAATTTTAATGTTATCTAAGAGATAATGAAATATTATCTCAGTAGACTTCACCTTACATGCCATAATATAATAATTTGCCTAAAAGGAGAAACAAAATCTTTTTAGACATGGTGACATTGATGATGAGCTTTGTAGAACATTCTTAGTCCTTTTGAAGTTATGCACTTGAGATTGCCGTTTATATACTAAATGGAGTCCTTTCTAAGTTGGTTGATGTTACTCAATATGAGATGTGGAATAACAAAAAGCCTACTCTTTCTTATATGAAAGTGTGGGGTTGTCCTGCTTATGTGAAGCGGACAATGTCAGACAAATTAGAAGCTAAGTCTAATCGGTGTGTGTTTGTGGGATATCCAAGTGAATCATATGGATATCAATTTTACCATCCTTAGAACAAAAAGGTGTTTGTTTCAATACATGTTATCTTCTTAGAGAAAAAGTTTCTACTAAAAAGAGATAGTGGGAGCAAGATTGAACTTGAAGAAGTTCAAGACGCTCAAGCAGATGCAAATCAAGTAACAGAACCCGAATATGTCACTTATACAGATGAAGTGACAATAAAACCTTCTGAAACACAAGAATTTCGTAGATCTAGTAGGATACGTACTATTCTTGATATATATGAATTTCTTATAAGTGAACAACTCACAGAGGATTATGAGCCTAAAACCTACAAAGAAATTCTAAATAGTTCAGAATTTGACAAATGGCTAAAATCCATGCATTAGAGATGGATTCCATGTGAAAACCAAGTATGGATTTTGGTTGACCCACCTGAAGGGATAAATCCCATTAGGAGCTATTGGGACTTCAAGAAGAACAACAACATAGAAAGCAACATTGTTACCTATAAGGCATGGGTAGCAGTAAAAGGATATCGTCAAAGACAAGGTGACTATGATGAGACGTTTTCTCCTATAGTTATGCTTAAATCTATCAAGATACTCATAGCCATTACTTCTCATTATGATTATGACATAGCCTGAAGGATTCATATCCACTGATAGCAAAAAGGTATACAAATTACGGAGATCCATATATGGATTAAAGCAAGCGTCCAATAGTTGGAACATTTGATTTGATAAGACAATTAAAGAGTTTGGTTTCTCACAAAATTCGGATGAACCTTATGTTTACAAGAAGGTTAGTGGGAGTGCAATTGTGTTCCTTGTGTTGTATATAGACAACATACTACTCATATGAAATGATGTCTCAATGCTTCAAACAGTCAAAATATGGCTCTCAAAGAATTTCTCCATGAAAGTTCTTAGAGATGCAACCTATATATTAGAGATAAAGATCTATAGAGATAGACTTAAAAGAGTGCTTGGCCTTTCTCAGTCTACATACATAGACAATATTGTAAAAAGGTTTAGTATGAAAATGTCCAAGAGAAAATTTATTCTCATAACCTATACAATTACCCTCTCTAAGACTATGTGTCCTAAGACATAAGACAAACAGGTACGCATGAGTAGGATTCCATATGCTTCGGCTATTGGATCCATCATGTATGTTATGTACTAGACTTAATCTATCATATACTCTGAGTGTCACGAGCAAATATCAGTCAAATCCTAACGAGGGGCATTAGGTGGTTTTCAAGATTATCCTTAAGTACTTGAGAAGGACTAAGGGTTCATTCTTGGTTTGTAGAGAGGGTGAGCTTAAGGTAAGCGAATATACGAATGCCAACTTCCAATTTGATAAGGTTGATTCAAAATTCTAGTCAACTTATCTGTTCACGTTGAATGGTAGAGCAGTTAGTTGGAAAAGTTCTAAATATGAGACAATTATGGATTCCCTAACTGAAGTACAGTACATTATCGCTTTTGATGCATCTAAGGAAACAGTTTGGATCAAGAAAATCACAGATTTAGGAGTGGTCCCTAGCATTGTTAACCTGATACAACTATATTATGACAACAATGGAGCCATTATACAAGCAAAAGAGCCACAGTCTCATTAAAGCTCCAAACATGTGTTCAGATATTACCGTCTAATTAGAGAAATCATCGGTAGACTTGATGTAAAGATAGAGAGAGTTCCCACTGATTAGAATATAGTTGATCCACTCAATAAGCTACTTCCCTAAAAGAAGTCAATCACCTTTAGTGCTTGATGTACATATTTACTCTATTTATGAAAGGCATTTTTCATTACATGGTATTCATTTGTGTATGAATTGATTAGATCTTAAACCGTTTAATAAAGTCCTACATGTTCATGAGATCATGATGGTGAGATTTCATTCATGTGTAATTGTCTTTATATCTAAATGATCCCTAGTCATTAGATTAACAAGATAGGACACTGTTAATCCGAATAGACTAGCACATGTTATACTCTTTCACTAAGTCAAATAGTTGATCTCATATACTATATACATGATATGTTTAGAGTTAACACATGGATGCTTGCTAAAGTAGTCAAGTACATTAGATGACTAGCCATGAGACAATCATATGGATTCTTTATTCAATATTAGTCATAATCTCATTATAGAAATGGTGCAAGCATCTTTAGACTTGAGATATTCAAGGTTATCTTGGATACTAATTTTGTACTTTGACTCCATTCCTTGTTACCTCTTTGAGGTTGCTCATAGGAAGGTAATTTGGTATAGCTTAAGGTATTTGAAGATAATTGAGTAGTCAATAGAGGACTCACCGCTCATAATAGAAAGAGAGTATAACTATGACCTCTTATAGAGATCATTACTCAAAAATCCTTGGCTGTGGTGGACATGTCTTGAAGATTGTCTTCGAGAACATATATTTTGAGTAATGAGTCTCATGAATAAGAACTAATATCATTTGGACTAAATGTGATGTAGTCAGTCTAGTAGGAGTTAACACTGTAGCCTCTCAATATAACTAGAATTTCCTCTAATTATACCAAGGGTGTCACTATACATGAGTTACAAAAACATGATCAATTTAAAACTTGTTAATGCACCATAGTGATGATGACTTGATAAAAAAATAAAACATCCATGCATGCTCAAATAAAAACTTTCTTAACTTTAGCAAAACACAATATACTGGCTTTCATTAGCCCAAGCTTAACAAAAACTTTGCAAAAATATAAGAGGAGTTACAAATTTACATGGCCATGCTCAGGGCATGTACAAGTGTAACTACTCCTAACCCACAGTACAAAACAAAATAAAAAAGAATAGTATGAACTTGTCATCGGACCCTAGGATTTGTCCCTCAACTCTTTAGTAGGCTTGTCTTCCTATCAACTCTTCTAGCTATTTACAACCTATGTGGGAGATAAAACATACGCAGTATATATAAACATACAATCCATCTGTCTATAAATAAATATACATATCCATGCATAACAATTCAACCATAAACATAACATAGCAAATTTATTCATTATTTCAAACATTCAAGCTCCACCAACCTTCTCTAGTCGAGAGCGATCACAACAAGCATAAGACCCCATAACTAGTAATATAAAGACTAAGAGCACTCATAACAAGCTTAAGACCCCTTAGTTGTGTACAACCATTAGGTACAAAGGCATTCACAACAAGCTTAAGATCCCTTGACCTCTTACCATGGTACCATATTTAAATCTACTCTTCCTTGGGCCTAAAAGCCCCATACAACATATCACACATACATCAAACAAAAAACATAGCTTTTCCACATTAAAATAACATTTAAAAACATGTACAGGTGGTCATGACCAGGGTCACGACTTTCCTGGCCATGAACCTAGTTGGGAACTATTCTATACCTCTTGGACAGTTGAATCACGGGCATGACTCCTTGAGTCACAGGCGTGACTCCATGTTTTCTTACAATATCCAAAATCAAACAACCCAAACCATGCACAACACACACAAATTTCTAAGGCTAGCTAATTGTAGCCTCTCCTAGCAATATTCTCAACATACAAGGGATATAAATATGCCACATTCATATCGCATCATTAAAACACACTCAAGCAAGAATCACCCAAGCATTTAATGCCATTATAACAACCATAACCAATAATAGCAACCACCTCATTTACTTCCCTTGTCGCCTTATACACCAACCATGTCCTCATTTCCCTTATTAGCCATTTAACGTTCTACCTGTTATCTCATTTATTATCATAACAATTATTACTACCATACATATTCTTAAATTTAACATTTAATACACAATAATAAGCATTCCTTGCATACATGAAATATGCCCATGAAAATTGTATAGAGAATATGTACAAACCTTTACAAAGAAGCGTCCTTTGTCCCCCATGTACTGAATCAAGCTTAGTCCTTTCCTTATGGTTGAGGTCTTTCTTCTTCAAAGGTGCCTAAAACACCAAAACATCATTTTTAGCCATGAATCATCCATGTAACCCACAGAACTCACCTTTTTGTTTTACTTTCCAACCCTGAGGTCCAACCTTAATTAAGACATAAAACTCAACCTCACCTAGAAATCTCCAAGCTAGGTTCTTTAGACACTCAAACCTTAAAACATACACTTATACTCTTAATCTTGATGAAAGAAGATAGAGGACATAAAATCTTACCCTAACTTTCTAAGAAAAACCTTTGATTTATTGATTCTCTTTTTTCTCCCAAAGCTCCAAATCCTCTTTCTCAAGAAATCTTCCTTTCCTTGTCTTTCTTTCTCAAATCTCTTGAAAAACACCCATCTAACGGTAAATCTTATGTTTTTAAAGCTAAAAAACTCTTAGAAAGGGGTAGGGAATGGTATCTCGGTGTTTAGGGATGACAACTAGGGTTTCAGACCTTTTAGGCATGTTTTAAAATGAAAGAAAACCAGAGAAACCTATTTATAGCAGACTTGTTGTGGCCGTGACTCCCTTAATCACATCTATAGCACTCAAAAGTCACCTAAAACACTTATCCTCAACAGTCATGCCTGTGACTGTCTCACGATTTTGTTTTAATACCTTTTTGACATTATACTCCAAACTTAAGCTAATCTTTAGCCAAAAACCTCGCATAAACCCCAAATAAACCCTTATATACACACCATATCCCTCTCATATACTCTTATATGCCATTCCACACTCTTATAACAACTCTGCCCAAACTTATGGGCGTGACAATTCTCTCCCCTTTAGGAAATTTTGTTCCCAAAATTTGTATGGGGATATAAAAGAAAAACCCGATTGCAACTCTCTTACCCATATAACTAGAGTTAAAGGAAAAAAAACTTACAAATATTCTCCACCTGAGTCGCCTGCTCCTTCTGAGCTCTCATAACATAAACCCAAGTTAGGCCTCCACTGGTTCCCGGTCTATTCATTGACTCAGAAATAACTTGACTAGCTCTCGCTCTGACTCCGCCTATCTGTCCTTGACTGTGGATCGAAGATGACCTCGCAATAGGTGCATAAGTATCATCGGTCCTTAAAGGCCAATCCTTTTTCAAGTGACCATGTTCTTTACACCGATAACAAGCTCTAGTGTTCCTCTATCATTCCCCTTTATGATTCCTTCCATATAAGCTGCAAACTAGTGATGGTCCTCCCATAGTCATCGTTTGGGCCATACCAGACACAGTAGGACTCCTAAAAGCTTGCCCTTGCCCAACAGATGTTATTAGAATAGGTCTGACCCTGACCTCTATTATGAGATTGCTTGGACTTAAACCTGGCCTTCTTACTAGATGTCTAGCCAATGCTAGCTGTCACTCCCCTAGTACCCTCTCTACCTCACTCACTTGCTTTTCTTACTTTCTTCGCCTTCTCAACACTGATGGTAGAGGAGAACAACTTAAAGAAATCCTTATGCTGGTGTGAGGCCACTAAGATCTTAATATCCTTATTGAGGCCATCCTCAAACTACCCACACCGATCAACCTCATCTCCCAAGAGTTCAGCAGCATACCTAATCAGCCTGGTGAACTCTCGCTCATATACCTCCACAGTCATATCTCCCTATTTCAAATTGAGGAACTCCTGCTTCTTTTCATCAACATACACGAGGCACAAATTGCTTCTTGAATTCTACTAAGAAGAACTCCCAGGTCGGCTCTACAGGGGTTTGTGATTTTCTCAAAACAGCTTTCCACCACTCATAGGTATGCTCCTGTAAGAGAGAAATTGCAAACTTCATCTTCTAGTCCTTAGTACTCTCAAGCTGTGCCATTACCCTCTCTATCTTCTCTAGCCAAAACTCAACTAAACTTGGATCATCCTCCTTACTACCCACAAAATCTATCGCCCTATACTTCCCCAGCTTATCATACTATAGCTTCAGTGGTGATGGTAGAGGTGGAGGTGGAGGCGGCGGTGGCAGTGGCAGTGCTAGCACGGCTTGTACTAACTACTGCAAATAAGGTTATCAAATCCGGCCTGGTCAATGAATTGGAAAAAACAGTAGGTCAAGGGTTTAAGGTTAAACTAGGGTTGAATTGGGGTTAAACCAATCTATATAAAATTTTCTAAAAATATAATATTTTCTCATATGTAATAAAATATAGCATATCTCATACATAATAAAATATAAAATAACTTATATAAATTCCAACTAATTTATATGATTAGTTGGTAATAGAGTATTAAATTCAATTTTATCATATATATAATTTTTTAAATAATGTGAATAATTAAAATTAATATTTTGATTACATATACAAATATTAAATTATGAAAAGGAAATACTATTAATGATATATTATTAATTTTTAATGAATTTTTATAAAATAAGAATAAGTTTTTAAAATTATTATAGTAGTGTGCATTATTAATCAATAAATAAGTAAATGTAATATCATGGAAATGCTATGCGATATCATGGAAATTATTATAGTAGTGTGTATGATATGATGCTCCATTATTCATGTTGCTATGCGATATCATGGAAATGCTATTATGATCATGGAATATGGTTCATGCGATTAAAGGAAAAGACATTAATGCCCTACTTGTACTAAGACTGATTATAGGATAGATGATGCAATATTGAGAGTGGTTACGGTACCGTAGAATTATTCCATACGTTATTTTTGGGAAAGGTGGCTTTAGCTCCGAGAGTGCCCTTAACCCATTATGATAGTTGTTATTTAATTTGTCGGGCAAGGTGGTTTCAGCTCCAAGAGGGCCCTTGACCTAGTATACTAGTAGTTATTTATTTTTCAGTCAACTTAGCTTCGAGAGCGCACTTGACTCAGTCACATATTTAGACAGTCATGGTTAGGTGGATAGGGTGGTTTCAGCTCTGAGAGCGCCCCTATTTACAACTTGTATCTGGTAGTCTAGTATTGAGTAATTGGGCAAATGTAATTAATACATGGAAAAAGAAAAGTTGTTTTACAGTGGTTTATGATTTCAGATAAAGGCTTCCGCTTACTAGGTACGCTAATGTTATGCTATGGATTGTTTGGCATGATCATATGAATGTGATATGATGAATTGAAATATGAGAATATGCAATATACTATGATTTGCCTGTTACAAATTTTATAAGATGCATGATAGAATTTATATGATTATATGTATTACTAAGCTTGGATAGTTTAGCGTGTGATAGAATTTATATGATTATATGTATTACTAAGGTTGGATAGTTTAGCGTGTGAGTGTTCCTGCACATAAGTCCGGAGCCGTAAATAGAGTTAACACAGAAAAGCTGAACCAGTCAGAGGATTCAGATTCAGAGTTAGCTCATAATCGTGCATTTTTTCTTATTCATGCATGTTGGGATATTTGGACTATTGTTTTAATACAGATTCTAAACTATGAACTTATGATTTGAAGTTTTGTAAGTTTATTTATGTTAAGTGTGTTTAGCCCTAGTTTATAGATGTTACAGTTCATTTTATCATATTTATGCATGAGACATATCATATATACAGTTTATGATTTTATGTTGCCATGGATGATGATTAAGATTATTATTATTATATTAAAAACTAAAAGAAGTATAATAGTAAGGATAGTAACAAGTATATGGTAGCACTCCCTTCTATAGCGGTCAAGTACGCTAAAAAGGAGGGTGCTACAATTAATCATTTATAATATCTTCTTTGCTACCGTTTGTAACAACATATAGGATTTATCTAAAATCACCTCCTAATAATATAGTTTTACCTCTAAAGGGTAGATTATTAATCATATTTGTAATACCCTTAATTTTCATAATACATGATTTAATTATTTTTGTGGGTAAAATTCAGTAAAATCCAAGACTTGATGAGAAATTTATGAAAATGTCACTGACTATAAATATGGTGTTAACCCTATCTCTCTCTTCTTCTATTTTTCTCTCTTCCTCCCACCACCATCCCCATTTTCGATCACCATTCAAATGACCTCCGATTGACTCAAAATTTGGGCTATAAGTAGATTTTGACTTTCCCAACCGGAAAAAGCGAGACAATTTTCTTTATCCCTTCAAGTGGGTCAACCAAAGTCCATACTTGGTTTTTAAACATGGAATCTATCTTGGACTCGTGGCTTTCACCTTTAGTCATATTCTAAATCTTTCAGCACTTCTTTGTAAGTATTAGGATCATCATCTTTTATGAACAATACGACATTTTGTTCACATTTGAGAGATCTATATACCTTGGGAACAACTCGTATCCTATTTTAATTATGAAGTTCTTGCGTTTCATGAGGTCTTACTGTGACTTTATCTATATGAATAATATATTTAGGCTTTATCAGCTGATTCATGTCTGCTTAAGCATATTTGAACTTTATCATGTTCATTCTTGCTCCCACTATCTTCTTGTAGAAGAAACTCTTTCTATTGAAAGATAGCAGACTTTCAAACAAACACCTTTTGTTCTAAATAGTGGTAAAACTGATATCAAAATGACTCTCATTAGTTATCCCACATACAGATATTAGGTTAAATTTAGCTTTTAGCTAATTTAACATTATCTGCTGCTCTTAAGTAGGATAATCCTAAACTTTTGTTTATGAAAGAATATGTTTTATGTTATTTCATATCTTATATAGAATAGCATCAACTGATAAATAAGGTATTATGTTTATTAGATAAATTTAAACCCATGCGCATGACCATAAAAGGAACTTTAAGGAATTCTACCAAACTTATCGTGGACCTCACCATGTCTAACAAGGTTCGATTTGTCCTTTAAGCCACATCATTGTGTTATGGCGTATAAGGTGAAGTTCATTGAGATAAAATCTTATAACCTTTTAGATGACATTGAAACACTTTAGCTTAAGTATTCTTGTCACGCCCATCAATCTAAATACTAATATATGTGCAAGTTTTGAAATTTCATTGAAAGGTGAACTAAATCGTAAATAAATAAATAATAAACATATATATATATATATATATAATTTTGCTTCAGTATGAGAATCATTAAACCAAAAACATCGATACAGAAAATAAGTTATTATAGAAATATTGATGTATTCATTACTATAGGAATTATTAGTGAAGGGGTTGATATTAAAGGAATTGAAAATTTGGAGGAAACAATTTTAATAAGAAGAAGTGATGAGGGTTTGATTAGATATTTTGAATTGATTAAATAAATAAAGATAACTAAAGACGAGAGATTTTTTATTGTCGTATCATGACATACAAAGTGCCATGTGGCACACATGCATGTTAATTAAATCTTAAACTAAGTACATAAGTTTTTGTAAACCCAAATTTTTACCCATCTTCTTTCTTTTTTCTTCGTCTACCACCCCCCCCCCCCTCCTCTCATCCTTCTTCTCTTCATTCCTTTATCCTCCATAGTAGCTAAACACAAAGAAGCTTATGGAGGTAGAATCTTAAAGACACAAAGATGTCTTGAATAGTAAGAGATGGATTAGTCATAACTTTTCTCTAAGAGACTTTTGAAGGTGATTTAAATTGGGTTAGAAAGCTAACATATGGGATTACATCTTTCATGAAGATTGTAATGTGAAAATCTGTATGTAATTAGGTATAAAGTTATTCCCTCAGCTTTCATAAGTCATATACATGATGAAGGCCAAGCAGATGATAAGAAAAGGGTGTGAAACTTATTTAGCTCATATCATTGATTCTAGATAGGGAGGTCCAGACCTTAATGATATCCCTACTGTTAGAGATTTTCTAGATGTGTTTTTAGAAGATCTACTAGGTCTGCCACCTGAGAGGGAGGTAGACTTTTCTATCAAGCTTACTCTAGGCACATTGCCTATTTCCATTACATCATATAGAATGGCACCATTGAAGATGAAGGTGTTAGAGATGTGCCCAAATGGCAATCGCCTTAGACACTTAGTGTACGCATTCATAAAGGCATTCTTTCATTATATTAGTATTCATTTGCATATGACTTGATATAGATCTTAAACTGATTAATGAAAGTCTATGATATGAAACATAATATGAAGGAAATCATGATGGGATCATGATAATGAGATTCCAATCATATATAATTATGTTAGTATGAAAATTATCCCTAGTTATAGGATCAACAAGATGGGACATTGTTGATCTGGATAGACTACCACATGTTATACTCCTTGATTGGATCAAGTAGTAGATCTTATAAGCTATGAACATGAGATGTTCAAAGTTAACATATAGATGCTTGCTAAGAGTAATCAAGTACATTGGATGACCTACTATGAGATGATCATATGGATTATCTATTCAAATGTCAACAATAGTCTCATCATAGTAATGGGGCAAGTATTCTTAGACTTGAGGTACTCAAGGATATCTTGGGTGTGGATTATGTGCTTTGACTCCATTCCTTATTGCCTTATAGAGGTCGCTCATAGGGTAGTGATTGGGTACGACTTGAGGTATTTGAAGGTAATTGGGTAGCCAATAGAGGATTCACCACTCCTCATAGAAGGAGAGTATGCCCACGGCCTCTTGTCAGGATCATTACTCTGGAATCTCTAGCTAGAGTGGAAACATCCTGAAAATGGTCTTTAGTGACATGTCTAATAGAGTAATGAGTCCTAAGGACAAGATCTAACGTCACTTGGGCTAGATGTGATGTAGTCAGTCTAGCGGGAGCTGACACATAGTCCATGCTCTGAACTGTGTGGGGTTAGGGTGGTGAAAGGTGTTAGAGATGTGCCCAAAAGGCAATCGTCTTAAGCACTTAGTGTACACATTCATAAAGGCATTCTTTCAATATATTAGTATTCATTTGCATATGAATTGATATAGATCTTAAACTGATTAATGAAAGTCCATGATATGAAACATAGCATGAAGGAAATTATGATGAGATCATGATAATGAGATTCCTATCATGTGTAATTATGTTTGTATCTAAATTTTCCCTAGTCATAGGATTAACAAGACAGGACATTGTTGATCCGGATAGACTAGCACATGCTATATTCCTTGATTAGATCAAGCAGTAGATCTCATAAGCTGTGAGCGTGAGATGTTCAATGTTAACATGTGGCTGCTTGCTAAGAGTAGTCAAGTACATTGGATGACCTGCTATGAGACAATCATATGGATTATCTATTCAAATGTCAATGATAGTCTCATCATAGCAATGGTGCATGTATCCTTAGACTTGAGGTACTCAAGGATATCTTGGACACTGATTCTGTACTTTGACTCCATTCCTTGTTGCCTCATAGAGGTAGCTCATAGGATGGTGATTGGGTGCAGCTTGAGGTATTCGAAGGTAATTGGGTAGCCAATAGAGGATTCACCGCTCCTGATAGACGGAGAGTATACCCACGATCTCTTGTTGGGATCATTACTCGGGAATCTCAGGCCAGAGTAGAACTGT
>CATIWF010040904.1:0-15652 GCA_949630135.1 Balakata baccata
ACTCTATCACGTAGTAAGGCTTTGTTCGTCTTACTTTTTCGCCGAATTTATTCATGTGGAGGATCGTTGGAAAAATTGTGATTATGAGCTATTTTGAGAAGATAATTCGGGTGGGTCCCACAACTCGGTTTTGGGAGAAAGTCCCGGATATATGTTTCTTGATAGGAGGACTATGAATTAATGTATTCATATGCTCAAAATGGAATGTGTGAATAGAAATTGAAGCTCAAAGTAAGCTCCTTGGTAAGGAGATTAAAAGTGAAAAGTGAATGTGTGGGAGTTTGTCCACATCACTAAAAAATTGAAGTTGGACTTGTGTTTATATATAGAGATGCATTCTTACATGGGTAAGAAAAGTAGAATAGAAGGTTCTTTCTTACACGCTCAAGCGCAGGGGGGGTGCAAATCTATGGTCCGGGATAGGCCAATGCGTGGGTGTGCGACCTGCATACACGAATGTCGGCCCAAAATCTCATACTCTTGAAAAAGCCCAATTTTTACCAATATTTTTTTTTATTTCTGGAAAATTTGGCAACACTCTCATGTTGATCCACACGTCCAGTAGTCTTCCACGCCCGTGTGGATCCATACGGTCTTGTAGATTCTACACTCCTATGTAGATCCACACGGCACACGGCCAGGCTACTGACACGCCTATGTTGTTGTGCCTGCAGTATGTACAAGGCAAATCCACACTCCCGTGTGGATCCCTACGCCCGTATGGATTGTGTTCCAGAATGGTCTTTTGAGCTTGCAATTTCAATTTCTGATGTTTCAAAGATTAATTTCACCATTATATGAGAGTTACAAAGATATTATTGGCAGCCTTTAAAGGAAATTAATCACAATTAATCCCATGTCTCCTCCATCTAGTATAAATAAGTGGTTTTGGCTTGAAAAAATAAGAGTTTTTTAGAGTTTACTTTGATTCTTATTGAAGAGTCTCATTCTTTCTTTTTCTTCTTCTTCTCAAGTGATAGATAGTGTGACAAGTTCATAGTTCGCTGTAAATAGGTGTTGTGTGTTCAACAATTACTTGAAATCTGTTGTATCCTGGGAAACAAATACCAGTTATCCTAAACACCAGTGTAGGAGGTTAATTTGTTTTAAAGAAACTGTGTGAAACACAGGCCTCAAATAGTTTTCTATTTCTATTATTTTTGAATATTGAATTAACGATTTTCTCCTAACAGTTCTGATCCTTTAACATTCTGCGGCATAAATCTTGCAATCTTGGAGTAGTGGTTGAGCTGATGCTTAGCTAGAACAAGGCTGCTTTATGTTTTGCTTAAGCTTAGTACATCTGTTAGAAAATTTTGGTGAGAATAGAATGTGTATATTTCACCAATACATCTGTATAAAATCAGGACATATATATAAAAGAGTAGACTTGGAGAACAAATCACAAAAGTATGGAAAGATAAAATAAAGTATGTACAACAATATCTTATTATAACCAATCATAGAATCTTATTCGGGTGAGGCTTTAGTTTAGCTCTTCTCATTCCCACTTCCCTTACAATATGTACTCCCTTATTATGTTCCCTATTGCTATTCAATTCTGAAGCAATTGTAAGAGGAACATGCTTCTTTGATAAATTTCTGCTGTTCTTTGCTTCGTTGTTCTTTCTTTGCTTGAAGCAAGAGTCTATCTTAATTGCGCTAGTATGTTGCTTAGTTTTAGGGGGAGACTTTTTCATTACCATAATATTTGATTAATGTAGTTTTCCCCCTCAACATCTTAATAAAATTAAAAGTGCTTATAAAAAAAAATCATAAAATCTTACTGAAAATCAATGCAAAAACTTTATCCAATCCCATAAGAGGTTAAATAAACAAGATGTCACAACTCTCAAACTCAAGGTGTGATTGTGGAGGCCAACTTGAGTTTGCTTAGTAAATCATGGAATCGATTAGGAAGATGTGACTTAGTATAAATATCATAGATTTGATCGATATAAGCAACTATAAGCAATCAGATAGTACCTGATGCGGATTAGAGGATTGAAGATCAGGCTTTGGAGTGCTTAGATCGGCGAACAAGTGTCATAGTAGCGAGGAAGGCTCATGTTCATGCGATGAAAGCCTCATAAGCGAAGTGCATTTCTGAAGCATACACAACACATGGTTGCACACGCGATGTAGTGGGTGCTGAAGGGAAGATGAGGTTCTGTCGTGTGTGCAACACACCATCACGCGCGTAACAAATTGCTTTGCAGATTTCAATTTTCTTTTCATGTTTGTTTTAGTTTTGTTTGACTTTATTTCGAGTTTTATTAATTTTAAGTTAATTTTAGAACATTATAAATATGTCCTTTTCCATTTTATGGATATTTTTTGGCATTATTATGGCTTTATTTCGAGGTTTAATAATTTTAAGGTTATTTTGGACTATTATAGATATGTCCTTTTTCATTTTTATAGATAGTTTTTGGCATTATTGAATAAAGAACTCTATTCGATTCCAATTTCAGTATCCCATTTATGAAATCAATGATTTTGATGCCTATTTCCTATTATTCTTAGAATAAGTAGGCTATACCGGAATTCGTGTATGAATCAATTGATTTGGTAGGCCTCCGCTACGTCAGTTGGTATTAGAGCCTAGTTCATAATGCCACTAAGAAGAACATAATGCGTGAAAGAGGTGTATGAGCAAGATTTGGACCAAATAATGACACGAATGGAGGAACGGTTTAATAAAATGATGGAACATATTACGAAGAGGATGAATGCGCTTATGGAAAATCATAACAGAATGAATATGGTGCAACGAGATAATCATAATTATCATGGGGGTGCAGATGGTAAGGATAGTGTTAATGATGAGGAGAATTAGTATTTTGAAGAGATTCCACATAGATATCGTAGACCTACTGTATAGGAAGATAGGAGGCTGGAATGAGAATTGAAATTCATGAATTCTATAGTAGTCTTCAACTTAAGGGAGTGCTAGAGGATAAATGTGTACCTTTAGTGGTGAACAGATTGAGGGGTAGAGTAATAGCATGGTGGCAATAATTGAAATTGATCAGGAACAGATTGGGAAAGTAAAAATTGTGGCCTAGGAGATGATGAAGCCAATGCGGGCAATATTCTTGAGCTATAACTACTAGAGTTGATGTATCAAAGGTTACAAAACCAGAAACATGGTAATATTCGTACCGCAAAATTTTATTAGTTAATTGTTAGGTATGAAATTCAGGAGACGAATGGTCACTTAATGGCATGGTATATTGAGGGATTGAAAATTCAGATTAAGGATACTATCAATATGTTTGATCCTATCTCTATTATAGTTGTACATCAAAGGGCTTTGCTAGTGGAGAAGTAATCAAAGCACAATAAAATTCTCGTAATCCTTCTAGCTTGAGCAATTATAGTGACATAGGTAGTAGTGGTATTCAGAAGAGAGTAGAGGTATAATCGAGTTGATACAATGTCAAGCTCGAACTCAACTTGATTAAAAAACTCGAAACTCAAACTCTACTCGAACTTGATTGATCTTTTTTAGTTGCTTGAAACTCGACTCGAAAAAAATATTCAAGCTGCTTGAGCTTGACTTGACAAAGATCGAATCAATTAAAATTTTTAATAAATAGCGTACTCAGCTCGACTCTACTCGAAATTGACTCAAATTAATTTGACTCAATTAAGCTTGAATATGTTTAAATACTAAAGGTAGAAAAGTAATTTAATAAATATAAAAAAATCAACTACTCCATTAAGTTCGCAAGCCTTACGAGTCAAGTATTGTGATACTCAATTCTACTCGATAAACTATTCGAGCACAACTCGATTAACTTTTAGTCGAATTCACATTATTTCACGAGTAGTTTACACACTTAGAAGTGAGCAATGATAGAAATCTGTGTGGTACTAGATAATTTATTAGAGGAACTAGCAGCAATATTGGCAATATTAAATGTTTTGTTATGGTTAGCATTGTAAATGAAACCGCTCTACTAATACAAAAAGTGCTATTGGAGACCAGTAATACGCAGCGGATGTATGAAAAAATGCTGCTTAAAAAATGCGGTGGCATTATCATAATTAAATTGAATTTTTCTTTTAGAATCGGCAGCGGTTGTGTATAGGAACCGCTGCACATTGTGCCCGTGAATATTACGTAGCGGTTCTTTATAGAAAACTGCTGCATATTCCTCATTTCATGAAGCAGGTTTTCTTAGCAACCGCTGCAGGTATTATAAAAACCCTAGAAAGCAACCCACGCCCACCTACACGCAGCCACTCTTCCTTTTCCCTCTAGCCCCGTGCCGACACCCTTGCCTTCTCCCCCGCACATCAACCCGTTTCACGCTGCTGATGGAGGTCGATGTTGCTGCTACATCAACGTTTTCTTCTCTCGTCAATGAAAAATTTAAAAATTTGTACATGCTTTGTTTATGTATTTGCTTTCTGATTAGTTGAGGTTTTGTTTCTCAGGTTGAGTTTATCACAGAAGATGAATTGGTGGAGATTGTTCCTAATCTGATGATGCATTCTCTTAATTTATCTGTATATTTCTCTTTTCTCCCTCTGTATATGCGAATATTTGAAATTATTCTTTCATTAATGCTCGGGGTGGTGCGTAATGATAAGGATTATGGTCTATTTTATCCACAAATAGCTGCTCAAGTGCCACTGTGGTTAGCTGTGGCTTTGAAGAAGCGAGGGAAGTGCACGATTAGGACTCCTTAGTGGATGTCAATCGGTAAGTTTGTCACGTATAAAACTGATAGTCGTGATGGTAATTTTTCTCTTTACATGCATTTCGTTTTTTGTTGTTTTGAATGTATTTGCTTGATCATGCTCTGTATCTATTGTGTTCTAAGCATTTTCTTGGTTTATTCTCAACTTTACTGCTTTTCACTTGCTAAACATTCAAATCTTTTAAACAAATAATTTTATTGTGGTCTTCCAAGTTGAGGAGATGAATGGCTTGTTTGTTTCTTTGAATTTCCCACCTTTGCTTAGACAGGTTACTGTTGGAGGAGACCTTTGTTCAGAACTTGGCAAAGTGTCAGCTGCGTCCTCACCAACATAACCTCACTGTATGTTCAATTTCTCTTTTGCATTTTTGCTTTTGATTCTTTTTTGAAATAAAAATTTAATGTTCACACTTCACACTGAATGGCTTGAATTTAGGAGGAACCTTGGACAGTAGCTTGTGGCTATTTGCATCTATCATAGAGATGTGAGTGGTATTTTTATTCTTTGAGTTGTATACTAATCACTCAGTTATCTAGTTTGAATTTGTGGTTAATGATCATAATCATTCAAAATGATTTTGGAAATTGTCATTCTCGGAAAAGTGTGAAGTTTGTAATGATGTTGTTGTGTCACATGAGGGTTTTTTCTGTTCTTATAATTTATTCCTTTATAAATCTAGTTTTTATTCTTCTCAGGTCATTAAATAATAATAATCTAAGTGGAGGAATATTGCGAACCCTTTACACTCTGTGCTTTCTAATTAGGTAATTTCATTGATATTTGTTGTCTAACATTTCTATTCTTCATCGCTCTAATGTCAATTATGCGGGGTTTTTTTTTTGTGATTTTTTCTTTTAAATTAATTGTGCTCAATTTGTTTGGTGAAAAAAGTAATTAATGAAACAATATGTTGGAGATTAACTTGGCAATTCACACGTTATGGTTTTGAAACTTTTATGTAATTTGCTCAATTCATGTAGTTTTGTCTTTTAGGAATTGGATTCTTGTGTTTTCTGGCTTTGCTTTTTAATTTTATGTTTTCTAGATTATTTTTACTAATTATAGGTGTTCCATTTCCTTTTTAATTCTGACTATTTTGAAATTAATGACTTCACTATGATTTTTCTTTTGGCTTAACTTTTGAATCTCTCTATTTAATTTTTTTTTTACTTCGTGATTATTTAAATTCTTGTTTAAATTTCATTGTATTTTGCAATTTCGTTTTCTGGGTTATTAGTTTTGTGTTGGAAATTATTGGTTATGCTCCTATTAAGCTTTAATTTTGAGTGTATATGTTTAATTAATTAAAACCTACTATTTAATTCAGCTAAAAAGGAAAGAGGAAAAGGTACAATTTAGAGGCTTTGCATGCTAATGTCTTCTTTAAATTTCACAAATACAATGTGATGCTTTGATTGTTATGTATTGGTGTAACTGATTTTAATATGGTTTTTAGATTATTTTATGGATGACAATCTGTTTTTAATAAGAAATTATGGTTTTGCAAGTAGTTTTCGTACTGTTACATATGGTACCTGTTTTTTTATGAGAAGTATGAGAATAAGGTGGATGCATTTGCTGGGAAGGCAATTATTGAAATCAAGAAGCAGTATATTGCCTATGCAAAGGTTTTAAGCAAGATTCCCAAGGGGCCATTGAGGGACAAGAAGGTGGTGTAGAACATTTCACTTGTGTTATTACTAGATTCTGACACAATTAGTATTTTGTGAAATTGTGAAACTATGGATATGCATAGAACCATTTTCTTGTGATTTTAGGTTGGGTTTATGTCCAATATAATCTTTTAGCCTCCTATCCAATTTTTTATTTGTTATAATTTATTGAATGATGTAACTTTGTAATTATTATTTGATCAAATTTTAATATTTATAATATATTTACTTTATGATTCATAAATATTTGTATTTCATTCAAATAAGTATGAAAAATTAAAAATTAATAATATTAAAAAAATACAAATTCAATCTATAATTAAGTGGTGATCAAAATATATAAAGCTGTCTTTAAAAAAAAAAATATAGGCAACTGTTGTTTGCCTAAATCGCTGCATATAATTTTAGTAATATGCAACAGTTTTTGGTAGACAACTACTGCATATACCTTGACTATATATAACGGTTTTTAATAAACAACCGCTTCATATAACTCAACTATATGCAGTGGTTTTGGAACCGTTGCGTATAACCCTAACTCATATGCAACCCCTTCATATATGACACCAAACAACCGCTGCATATAGTAAAAAAAACCGTTGCATATAGTAATATTTTGTACTAGTGCTCGCGAACTACTCGGGTCTCTGTTCAAAAAAAAGTTTGTTCGAAATTATTTGTTAAGTTTAATGAGCCGAGCTCGAGCTTGAAAATCTTATCGAGCTCGAGCTCAACTTGATACTGTTTGGTTCATTAGCTTACGAAAATGTTTGTTTATGGGTTTGCGAATGTGTTTGTTTAAAGGCTCATAAACATGTTCGTTTAAAAGCTCATAAACGTATTCATTTAAAAGCTCGCGAATGTATTCGTTTAAAAGTTTGCGAATATGTTCATTTAAAAGTTCGCGAATATGTTCGTTTAATACTCGTTTATATCATATTTTATTATGGAGCTCGAACTCGAGCTTTTGTCATTATTTGTTAACGAGCCGAGCTCAAGCTTTTATCTTTATTTGTTAACGAGCTGAACTCGAGCTTAATTTGTTAATTATAATAAAAGAGCCTTTCACGAGCAGAGCTTGAGCTACTCGCAAGCTCAATAATTTTTAAAAGAGTTGAGCTCGAGCTTAACTATGAAAGCTCGAATCGAGCTCAAGCTTGTGATATATTTAAACGAGCCGAACTCGGGCTCATAAAAATTTGACTCAATTCGGCTCGATTACAGCCCTAGTTATAGTGAAGTAGTGCATAAGTAGTTAGTGTAAAAAGACTAGAAAAAAGACTTTGTTTATTGAGGTTGGGTATAAAGATGGTTATCTGGTTATCCTTGTCAAATATCCACATGTTAGTCTAATTTAATTCATTACTTTGTACGTACAAAGCATATACATATTCTAGTTCATGATTTCATACCATACAAACTTTTTCTTGTATCATATTCCATGTCATTCATACTTATTTAGCTTCATTTCGGGTGTAAACATGCAATGCCATAAACAAAAAATCATATTAAATACAATTCAACATGTTTTAGAGTGTTTATGATCGTGAACAAAGTGTTTACAACCAGACAGGTCATGAACTAAGTGGTGAACTTAGTTGTAAAGGCTATTGTCCACTTTTGTTACTTTATTCACAGGTGAGCAAAGCTGTGAATCTGTTTTTTCATATGTTTTTAACACTAACTGAATCATATAATGCAACACACATGCAAAGGCTTGACTAGTAGTCCAATGACCACCCCAACCTATCAACACTCATCATAAAACATGCCAAATCATGCCTTAATCAACCATATACTCAAATATAGCTCTCTAATCCAAGTATAAACATGCATTTAATATATATCAAACATCCGTCTCATATGATTCGAGTTACTAATTTCATAAATCGAGGGACGTATCTATTTTGATCAACCCTTTTCAACACTTTAGTGTTATAATTGCACTTGTGCATCCATAAGCTTATAAGATCATAAGGTGGGCATCAAGCCTTAACATACCCACTACATTTGGCTTATAGCCCTCAAATCATGCTTTCACATGCCATTATCAATTTCATAATGCTAATCTCATACATTTATGAGTTCAACATTATAATCATATCATAATGTAACCACTAACTCGTTTATATTCATTTCCTGCATTTACAAGCGTTTACCTTCTTCATCTCCTAATGCAAACCATAAGCTTCAAATGAGGCTTATTAATCATATGCATTCTCATTATTAGTTCATAAGCATTTATGATGCCAAACCAACAACTAGGTGTTCATTTATTTCCTTTAAGCCTAATTAACCATTTCCTATCTCATAACTATCACTTCTAGTTCATTAAAGCCACATAAGTATCTTCAAGTTCTCTATCTCATTAATTGTGTTCTATACTAAAACACCAATTTTCCACTTAATTAGTTTTCATATACATCTATGTTCTTAACCAACTCGTAATTACTCACTTTAAGTCTTTAACAGGCATATCTTCATTACTTTCTTAATATGGCTTAAAAATCTTATTTAAACCATATTTATCATTACATCTTTTAAGCATAATCAATTCACCATATACTCTTATTTGCATTCTAGATACCAATTTATCACTAGTTAACACACCATTAATTTCATACAAGTTGCTTATTTATGCTATTTAACATGCCTTTAAGCATCCAACTTACCATTTAGCACACAATCATACCATTGCAATGAATTAAAAATGCATATGTGCACATACCTCCTCTGGAACCAATAAAACCTCAATTCAAACTTGTCTAGCCTCTTTAGTGGGTGACTCGATCTTCTAAGGCATCTCCTATGTATAAACATAGCTATATATCATCTTCTATAGTCACATAAAGCCATATAACATAATCATGACTCAAAAACCATTAAGCAAGGTCATTTCTCACTCAAACCAAATAAAAAATGTGTTATCCAACTTAATCTAGCCTTAATAAAAGTTTTTTTCCTAAGAAAACTCAAGATCTCATTTCTAGCTTACCCATTAACAAATGGGTCTCTATGCATTCAGATAATCAACCACAAATAATCTTAAATTATGTAAAAGAGCTAAAGATATGTGTTTTCTTACTCTTAAAAGGTACGAAATAAGGCTGGGAAGGTAGAAAACCTGAGCTCCATGTTTTCTCTCACTAGATCTCTCTTCTTCTTTGATGAAATCTCCAAATCCTTACTAAATCTTGCCCCATTATGATAGATCTTTTGTTTTAAGGGCTAAAAACTCATATGGAAAGGTGGAAGAAGCATTTTTTAAGTTGGGGACTCATAGGTTAGAGTTTAGAGCTCTAAGATCATGTGTAAATGAAGAAAACAGGAATGAAACTATATATAACTAAATAGTCACATGTGTGACACTTTAAATAGTGCCAAAATGCTAAGCATCACAACCTTCGTGCCAGGAATCAATATTCTCGGGCCTAAACCCATTCAATCTCTTTATTTTATTGTGTTTTTTTAACTTGTAAAAGCCTAAGACCTAATTCCAACCTTTATATACCTCTGGCATACCTCCAATTTATCACATATATACCATCGATATACCTTTCATACACCTCATCTACACTCTTTGTGCCACTTTATCCTTATTATGAGTAGGCCCTAACTAGCAAGTGTTACATGGTTGGCCGTTTCTCAAAGATGGTTCATTTTATTCCTTGTAATAAAATAACAGATGATGCTAATATGGCATAATTATTCTACAAAGAGGTATATAGCCTTTATGGGCTGCCTATTTCTATAGTGTCTGATAAAGACACATGATTTCTTAGCCATTTTTTGCACGAATTGTAGAGGATGGTGAACATGCAACTCAATTCCAATACTGCATATCACCAACAGATGGATGGGCAGAGTGAGGTTGTAAATCAGTCTTATAGCAATCTTTTGAGATGTCTAGTCAATTAGGATCAAAGTTTGTGTCAAGCTAAGTTTGCCCACAATCATACAGTTGATTGGAGTACTAATTTCAGACCCTTCTAGTGTATAATCTACAGCTTAGGGGACCCCCTGATTTGTTGCCATTGTCAAGTAAGAAATGGATTTAAGGTAGAGTTGCAAATTTTATGAATAGTTTACAGGATGGTCAAAAAGCCACGCATGAGAATTTAAATTCGGTTAAATCTAATGGATCATAAACGTAGGCATGTGGAATTTGATGTTGGCGATTTTGTATGGTCTATTTTGACTAAGGATCGATTCTAAACTGGTGAGTATGACAAATTGTTTGCTAATAAGATTTGTCTAGTTGAGATCATTGAGAAAATCAATCCCAATGCCTATTGTCACAAGCTGCCTAGTCACATTCACACATCTAATATGTTTAATATCAAGCATTTGATTCCTTTCCATGGTAATTCCTCTAATAATGATATTATTGTATATTTAAGAGTGAATTTTCTCTACCTAGTGGATAATAATGCATATTAGAGGATTGAGGATTAGCCGTTGGAGTAATTGGAGCGCTTGGATAGGCGAATGGATGTCATGAGAGTGAGGAAGGCACACATGTGCACAACACAAACTACTAAAGGAGACATGCATTTCTATTAAATGCACGACACATTGTCATGCATATGACATGTCGTTCTACAAATTTTCATTTTTTTTATTTCTTTTAGCATTATTTGGCTTTATTTTGAGTTTTAATAATTAGAGTTATTTGAAACACTTTAAATATCATGTTCAGTTTTATGGATAGTTAATTTGGCATTGTTGAATAAAGAACTCTAATTTCATTCCAGTATTGATATTTCCATTGTGAAATCAATGATTTAGATGTTATTTCCTTATATTATTAGAATCAACAGGTTGTAGAATCAATTTTGATATTTGTACATGAATCAATGGATTTGGTAGGCTTCTGCTATGTAAATACCATTGTGTTTGGTATATTAGTAATATAATGATGAATAAAATGACAATCAATCTCATTGCGTTTGGTGTACTTATAAAAGGCATAATTTTGGCATTTTAGATGGTACTTTTGTTACCATTTAACATTGAAATGTTAAAATGGCATAATTATGGCCTTGTAACTTTGAAATGTTAAAATTTTAGCAGCAAAATAAATGATTGTTACCTTTCATGTAGTTAATTGAAAAGTCTAAACTCTCCCAGATAATCAAAATTCAAATTTCATCATCCTACTCCTTCTAAATATGTACTTGAAAAAAAAATAAAAAATTGAATAAATGAAAATCACTTTTTTAGTAATTTGTAGAAAACGCTATAGTCTCCTGAAAAAAAAAAACTTGAATTCCACCATCCTCCTCTTTCAGAATATGTACTTAAAAAAAACAAAAAACTAAATAAATAAAAATTAAATTTGAATCATAAGAAATATATAATTATCCTTTTTTTTCCATAGGATCCAATATTCATTTGATAAGAATATTGAGTTGAGATTTTTTATAGGAAAATTTTAATAAAAAGGCAACATAAAAATTATTGATAGTCAAGTCATCTAAAAAATGTTATAGTTTACACTCACTATCGAAGGCCCTATTTGGCGTAGTTGTTAAGAGTAACTAATAGATGGTAGTTGTTAGTTAATAGTTGATAGTAATTTATATGGATGTCTAGTAAAATTGATTGAGTTGTTGCTATTAGAATGCAAAATTAGCAACTCAATATATATATGGTATATATCGATGAACAACACTGTATCTCGATGGTAATTTGGTACTGTAAAACTTCATGGTTGTGAAGATAGTTTTGTGAGCACAAACCATGTGACACCAAGAAAGTTTATGGTCGTGAACTTAGGTTCACGGTCATGAACTTGGTCGGTTCAACTAACCTAATTTAATTAAGAAAGTTAAACCTAGGGTTCCGCTAACTCTACTCTAATTATGATAGAGGACATATAAATAGCCTCATTAGGGACTATTTTCATAGCTGCCTCCTTAGAGATACAATATCAAAATATCTCCTATGGTCTTTTAGAGATGAATTAACCTTTCTAGCACATAGTTGATTGATCATCCCATTTCGCTTTGGGTTTTCTTCTTCATCTTTTGCATGTATATCGTTAGAGACAATCCTACCTTGGATTATTGTAGCTTGTAATAACACAACAAGAAGGGAATTCATGGAAAGAAGAATCAAAACAAAAAGGTAATCATCTTCATCTATGTATGATGGTTTGTTCCAATTATGATGAACATATATAGGGTAATAAATTTTAAATTTCCTCTGCCAAATATATAAGTTGCATGTTCGAAACCCAGCAATAAGGATCAATATGAACATGATAAGATAAGCTAATCATGTCTAAAAATTCAAACTTGAACACAACCTATATAATAAATGGGTTAACATGATACAACACGTCTAACACAACTAACATATAAATTGAATTAAATTAGCATAATACAATCCAGTTAATGTGTATATGAGTTATAACATGTCATGTTAAACGTGCTAACCCAATAAGACAATACATTTAACGCAATTAACTTATATATTGAATTGAATTAACATAATACAATCTAGTCAATGCGTATATTGATGATAACACATCAGATTAATCATGTTAACCCAACATAATATAAATTATTAACGGGGTTAAATGTGTTTTTTTCAGTTAGCAAATCAACCCACAACACGACACAAATTTTTTATGTTTTTATCTAGTTGATTCAACTATGACATGAACATTATAACCTTAATCCTAACCTGCAAATTTCATACTGGGTTTGTAGAGCTTAAACCATAGTCTGATTTTTACCTTGATTCATATCATGTTATAGTTTAATAGCCCAATTACTCAATACATAGATTATTTGGATATAGGTTATGAATAGAAGCACTCCTAGAGCTTAAACCACTTTATTCACCTGTCTGTGTCTGTTTGTAACTGCACTTGTCCGAGCTTATAATCAAGGATGCTCCTAAAGCTTAAGCTACCTTAACCGGTAAAATACA
Source organism: Balakata baccata (assembly GCA_949630135.1). Classification (NCBI taxonomy): domain Eukaryota; kingdom Viridiplantae; phylum Streptophyta; class Magnoliopsida; order Malpighiales; family Euphorbiaceae; genus Balakata; species Balakata baccata. Next base: position 13,326 of record CATIWF010040904.1, read on the forward strand.
ATATTGCTAGCAAAGGCACAAGAGTGCTCTCAGAGCTTAAACCACCTTACCCATAAGTAATAATAATGAATAATTGTCTATAGTACCATAATAAAACCCCGAATGGCATGTCATTTATCCTAAAACTAGTCCTAGTACAAGTAATGGACATTTAAGTCTTTTCCATATTTCTCGTATTCGCATGTTTCATCTCATGTGTACAATAATCATGTCATATTATAAACATCATAAGATTCAACCTTGTCTCATGTATCCATGGCATCATGAAATTTCAAGGCATATATCATTATCGTACCATTAAATCATAGTTAAACTTGAATTTCATATCATCTAAACATGGACATCTGCTTTCATAATATTTCCAATACTTTTATGCTCAATTGTGATCATTCATTTGCCATTATCATAAAAATTCATGTTTAACAGTGATATTCTATCAATACTAGACATACAAAACAATTTCAAGTGAGACTAGTCCCAACATGTGTGTGTTAGTGTGACATGCCCGTGTTACGCATATTGCACAGGTGTGCTATGCGGCATGCCTATGCTAGCACGCCCCAGCATATGTGCGACCCCTATCACACCCAAACTAGTTTGTGCTAACTCGGCCATCATATGCATGATGGGCTCATGACTATGCTAGGAGTTGGTAGTGCTTACCTGTTGCATGCGTGGTGGGGTGTCACGTTAGCACGGATTCTTCCCTTACCTGTGTCTGCAATATTCAAAGGATTTCATATGGTAGTTCATATCTTTCTGTTCTAATCATTAATAGACCCATAATCTCATTCCTCAATCCTTAAAAACATGCCAAAACATAATCTTAATTATTCTTTCAAGTTTTTAACATGCTTTTTGCCACAATTATGTCATTCTTATCATTCCAATATGCTATTTACAACAATACAACTCATATTTCATAATCAATAAGCATTTACATCAATTCAATTACAAATCATGGTCTAATAGCAAACTCAACACAATAATATCACTTTCACATTCTGAATTCAACACACAAAAGAATAAAAGGCAAATTTCTAGGATTATATGTATAGAGCTGACAAAATGGAGCCTCAATCATGCATCCTACTGGCCTCCCTTGGTTTGGTGGGTATTTTCACCTTCCGTAGCATCTCCTAACATGAATAAGACATTTCAAATCAATAATGGCAAATTAAAACATGGGCATCCTCTAAGAATTGAAAATCTTCAATGTAAACCCTAATTGTAAGGTTTAATATATGAAAACCCATTTACATTCATTCTAATCACTACCCTAGATCCTTAGAAGGTTAGAAATTGCAAATACTTACTAGATTATTGAGAAATTGAAGGAAAACAATGGGAAATTTTCGGTCCAAAAGGCTATCCCAAGAATAAAATCATGTACTTGCCTTTAAGAATTGAAAATCTTCAATGTAAACCTTAATTTTAAGGTTTAATATATGAAAACCCATTTAAATTCATTCTAATCACTACCTTAGATCCTTAGAAGGTTAGAGATTGCAAATACTTACTAGATTATTGAGAAACTGAAGGAAAACAATGGAGGATTTTCAGTCCAGAAGGCTATCCCAAGAATAAAATCGTGTACTTGCTATTATCTTCCAAAATCTAATGTTTAGTCGTTTTTTTATCTTGTTTACAATAGGATTTTAGTGTTTTTTAGGCTAAGAGATTGAGGGGATATGGTGGAGGAATGCTCTGCTTGTTTTTTTTGGAGAAGCAAAGGTGGTAAAGGTACTATAATGTGTAGAAAAATGAAAGAAATTTGCATATTTATAAATAGGCCTAAGCAACAACACAGGCGTGCAACCCATGCACGAGCATGTCACCTGTGCAGTCAGTACTTTGTTTTTTCTTCTTTTTTTAACTATAACTCTTTATATTATTTTTTTTGAACCTAATTTAATTATTAGCACTACGCACATGTGTCCTATAATTCCATGTTAAATTCTAGGCCCTCATTTGTTAACTCTAAACATTTCTCTCCCCTTTAAGAAAATTTCATTCTAAAATTTTATTGATGAATTGTCACTGAATAAGTGTAGGTATTGGGCTCTCATCACTTCTTCACTTTCCCATGTAGCCTCTTTTGAATTATGATTCCTCAATAATAACTTGACTAACAGTACTCACTTATTCACTGTTAGAGATATGCCCAAAAAGCAATCACCTTAAGTACTTAGTGTACACATTCATAAAGGCATTCTTTCATTATATTAGTATTCATTTGCATATGAATTGATATAGATCTTAAATTGATTAATGAAAATCCATGATATGAAATATAGCATGAAGGAAATCATGATGGGATCATGATA
>CATIWF010040905.1:0-12298 GCA_949630135.1 Balakata baccata
TCATTATATTAGTATTCATTTGCATATGAATTGATATAGATCTTAAACTGATTAATGAAAGTCCATGATATGAAACATAGCATGAAGGAAATCATGATGGGATCATGATAATGAGATTCCTATCATGTGTAATTATGTTAAAATCTAAATTATCCCTAGTCATAGGATCAACAAGATGGGACATTATTGATCCAGATAGATTAGCACATGTTATACTCCTTGATTGGATCAAGCAGTAGATCTCATAAGCTATGAATATGACATGTTCAAAGTTAACATGTGGATACTTGGTAAGAGTAGTCAAGTATATTGAATGACCTGTTATGAGACGATCATATGGATTATCAATTCAAATGTCAATAATAGTCTCATCATAGCAATAAGGTAAGTATCCTTAGACTTGAGATACTCAAGGATATCTTAGATACTGATTATATGCTTTGACTCCATTCCTTATTGCCTTATATAGGTCGCTCATAGGGTAGTGATTGGGTACAACTTGAGATATTCGAAGGTAATTGGGTAGCCAATAGAGGATTCACCACTCCTAGTAGAGGGAGAGTATACCCATGGCCTCTTATTGGGATCATTACTCGGGAATCTCTAACCAGAGTGGAAATGTCCTGAAGAGTCATTAGTGACATGTATGATAGAGTAATGAGTCCCAATGACAAGATCTAATATCACTTGGGCTAGATGTGACGTAGTCAGTCTAGCAAAAGCTGATACATAGTCCATGCTCTAAACCGAGTGGAGTATAGGATGGTGAAAGGACGAATTGCACATATTGTTGTCTATGGAAAAGTTTGTAGTCAAACCACCAACTTTCTGGTCAATTGGGGATTATGATGTGTTGCTAGATACCGCTCATGATTTGCTTAAATTATTTGATAATTTAAGTGGCCAACATAATCGAGAACCTAATGGGTCACACGCCTTGAAGATGTAAAGAATGAGTAAAATGGCTTTAGATGAGATCCAAAATATGAGAGAATTATTTCAAGTCGATTCGCGATATGATCATGGGGAAAAATTGCTCGGGAGGGTTGACAGGTCCATGCGGGCTTGCTGCCCTACCAAGCAAGCCTAAGTGGGCTGCTACACGCGCCCCAATTCCCCTATAAATTGGCCAATTCACTATTCATGTCTCTTCTCTTTCTCCTCTCTTCAATTTTGATCTAGTTTTCTTATTTTCTTTTGGATCTAAAATATCCCAAAAAAAAAAAATAGACAAGGAAAAAATTTTCGGGAGAAGAAAAATTTTTAGAGACAACACGAAAATTAAAGAGTTTAATTTTCCTCTCATATGAACATATACCATTGCTAGCACTTTGAGGTATGTTCAAGCCATCTCCCTAGTGGTTTCATCCTCTCATCTTCGCATTGATATTGTTAGAGAAAATCTAAGATTGGATTATTGTGGTTTGCTACAATCCAAAAAGGTGAGACGTTGAAGAAAAATCAAGAAATTATAAAAGTATAATTTATGAATTTTCTTTGGTTATATTAGTTTTAATTGGCACAAGTAGAATCTTTTGATTTGGGTTTTGAAAAATTTTATTTTCCACTATGTAATATGTATGTGATACATGTTCAAAACCCATCAGAACCCTTACACAAATAATTAATGAAGAAAGATTGATAAAATAAATTGCAAGAGTTTTGGCACTTTGAAAGTAGTTAGTTATCTTAAATGGTCTTTTGGTAGGGTATTTTTACTGATTACCTACGAATTAGCCGTTACAAAGTAGTGTCATAACTCTTTCTATTGTTCTCTTATAATTGCATTAAATGTTGTTTGTAGAGAGGGGTTCCTGGTTAGGAATATAGCTTTCCTGGTAGGGAAATAGCCTATTTTGATATGTGACATCTTCTGGTTGGCAGAATCATCCAATGGCTAGTTCCTATTCAATTTTCCTGGTCGGAACTCCTTGTGTCCTAGTTGGGACTTGCCCAATAATACTATAGCCAAGGACTTAGGTCTGCTGGCCTTGAGTTCTTCCTGGTCGGGACCTAAGTCAGTTTGACTTTGGTCGTTTTGACTTTATGATGACTTGACATATTTTAGTGGTGTCTCGTCTTCAACGGTTATATCCTTTTAAATTTTTCGATCGGACTTTAACATATCCTAGTCTGGAAATGGAATGTCCCGGTCGAGACATTTCCTGTCTCGGTCTGCTTCTGCTACTAGAACTTTGGAAGATTAGAAGATAATGTTTCCTAGTCTGTATAAGGAATCCCGATCGGGAGATACTTGTCCCGTTCCGGAGTTACGTGTCTCTAAGAAATGCTTGACTTGTTCAATCAGAAATATAAAACCAAATGTGCTGAAACTTTGAACACTATCAAAACAGCACTCAATGAAGATATTAGTAATATTTAATTTGATTGTCAAGATCAAAATAGAGAGCAATCACCCTAAGGTTAACAATATCTCCCTTTTTTATTTTGACAAACAAACTAGGCAAAAATAACAAATTGACATTGCTATAATCAAATTGATATATTGAATACTAAGTGTTCAAAGTTTCACATCATTTAAAGGTATAAAACATATTTAATATCTCAAGTCAAAAAGTCAACATAGTTGATAAAGTTAATTTTTTGCATAGTTCATATTCTTTCTTCTCCCCCTTTGTCATTATCAAAAAATACTGAATGACAATCACCAAATTGACATAGAGATAAAGAACAAGAAACCATTTTATTGAAAGGAAATGTGTTACATAAAAAAAATGTTGCAAACTAAAAATGGAAAGAGAAAAATATTAATGTATGCATCTCCTTCTTCATCACTTACCTCCTATTCCTCCTCACCACCTTCTTCCTCTTCATGAATGTCTTGCTCCCTCTCAAATGGTAGGGCTTGTTCAAAGCTATGAGTGCATACATTAAGATTGAGTTGCACTTGCATGCTTTGAATATCCAAGTGAAGGTGTTGTATCATATCCATCATGGTGTTGAAGGATTGCTTTTGAAAGTCATAAAGACTTTGCAAGGTAATTTGTTGTGGTTGAGAAGGTGGTGGTGGAGGCATTTCTAGTGCACTTGAACTTTTTCCTCCTATAGAGAGCCTTGCCTTATTCCTTGTGGCTTCTTGAGTGGCCTTTTGGGTGCCATGTTCTCCAAAGGCATATAAAAAGGTATCAACCTCTTTAAAGGGCCTTGCAATTTAGTAGATATAGGATGTCCAAGAAGCTCTCATATTGAGAGAGAGAAGAAGAGAAAAGTGCACAATTTTCATCTGTCACGAGATGAAGATACCTTGCAAGATAAGTGATTTGAGTATGGAGAGAAATTGTTCCTTTAGTAGTGGAGGCCATGGACTAAAACATGTCAAGAAGAAGATGGGTCGTTTCAATAGGCTGATTGTGAATCATGGCATAAAGGTAGATAAGGTCTTTATGAGTGACTTTCTCATTGCTTTCACTTCTTGCATTGATAGTGAAAGTGATGATTTTGTGAAGGATGAAGTGAGAAAGTGTCTTGATGTGCTTCACATTGGATAGCTTGTCAAGACACATTTCAAGAGAGATGATTTTCCACACATCAAGGGGAGAAAGATGCATGGCTTGAGTATTGATAAGGCCCACCTTTTTGAAGCCAAAAGCATCAGCAAGTTGATGCTTTATCATCTCTTGTGGTTGGCCAAAGAGACTAAATTGAATGCCGTAATAGCCAATAGGATGTTTTAGATCTTTGATCACTTGAAGAGTAGAGAGGAATTCAATGGTGAGTTCATCATGGTCATCTTCAAGGGGCATGACAAAATTGGTCCACCCCATTTCTTCAAGAATGCCGATAACTTCATCCTTGACATCCAATTTGTCAAGGTCATATATATTTAGAGTGTGGCTAGATATGAACTTCTTGGCGATGATGGCGGCATACCATTTTTTCTCCTCCCTTAAGAAGGTATTGAAGATATCATTAAAGGAGGAGAAGTTGGAGGAAGAAGCCACTCCTTTACCTTTGAAGGCTTTTGAATTTCAAAGTTCCAACCTTTGATGCCATTGGAGAGATTTTGTCTTTAGAGAATTAAAATTTGAGAGAGAGAGTATGTGTGTTGCTGCAAAAGTGAAGAAAAGAATGAGAATAGTAGGGTATTTATAGAGTTTGAAGAGATATGTTACCGTTTGAGATGTTTAAATAGGAGTTATGGTAGATGGATTTAATTGGTGGTAGTTACAAAAGGCTGCCATCGAGTTAGTCTCAATCAAGACGGGGGGTTTCCCGACCGAAAACCCTCCAACGGTCCAAAAAATTCGAATTTTTAGACACAGTCCTAAGGGGAACAGACAGCTTCCTGAGCATGCACTTTTAAAGAGGTGCAACGATTAGATAATATTCAAATGTCTTGACTGGAAAATGCGGTTTATTGAGCGGGATATGAGGATATACAACGACTAATATGACGGCCAAGAAGTCGCAAGTGGGAGGGATAATGTCCCGAGCAGGACATTGTTCCTGAGTGGGAAATATGTTTCCCGAATAGGAGTTATAAGTACTCTAAAAGTTTTAGGAGAGAAAAGAAATAAACTAACCATGAAGTATAGCATTCACATTCAACAAGTAAAGAGCATATATAGTTAAACAATTTCATAAATGGAAAAGCATGATTTAAAGTTTTCTCAAACTAATGTGATCCCATCAAGCATACCAAGCTCTCTCTTTATAAAACAAAATATTTCATCATTTAAAGGCTTGGTAAAAATATCTGCTAGTTAGTTTTCGGTGTCAATAAAATCTAACACTACATCACCATTTTGAACATGATCTCTTAAAAAATAATGTCTTATATCAATATTTTTATTTCTAGAATATTGAATGGGATTTTCTGAGAGATTTATTGCACTAGTGTTATCACATTTAATGGGAATGTGATCAATTGCATGTCCATAATCCTTGAGTTGTTGCTTCATCCAAAGAACTTGAATGCAACAACAGCCAGCCGCCACATATTCAGCTTTGGCAGTGGACAAGGCAACCGAAACTTGTTTCTTACTATGCTAAGAAACTAAACATTTACCAATAAAGTGACAAGTTTCAGATGTACTTTTCCTATCCAAAAGACTACCAGCATAGTCGACATCTGAAAAACCAATGATATGAAATGAAGAATTTCTAGGATACCATAGTCCTAAATGCATGAGGCCATGAAGATATTTGAAAATCCTTTTTACAGCATTCAAATGTGATTCTTTGGGACATGATTAAAATCTAGCACATAAGCATACACAATACATAATATCAGGTCTAAAGGCGGTTAAATAAAGAAGTGAACCGATCATACCTCTATAAAAGCTTTTCATTAATAGCTTTACCCTTTTCATCTTTGTCTAATTTTGTTGATGTATCCATTGGAGTCTTGGCATTCTTGCATTCATCCATCCCAAACTTCTTGATCAATTCCTTAGTGTACTTGGATTGGTTGATGAAGATGCCATCTTTGCCTTGTTTGATGTGGAGTCCAATGAAAAATTTGAGCTCTCTTATCATGCTCATCTAAAATTCCCTAGTCATACACTTAGGAAATTCTTGCCAAAGATCCTCATTATTAGACCGAAAGATAATATCATCAACATAAATTTGAACAATAAGAATGTCAAGCTTATGTTTTTTAATAAAAAGAGTTGTGTCAATATGCCCTTTTGAGAATCTATTGTTTAAGAGAAATGCACTTAGTTTTTCATACCAAGCCCTAGGGGCTTGCTTTAAACCATATAAAACCTTAGTGAGTTTATAAACATGATTTGGAAAAGCATGATCTTCAAAACTAGGAGGTTGTTTAACATATACTTCCTCTAATATAAAACCATTTAAAAAAGCATTTTCTACATCCATTTGAAAAAATTTGAAATTCATGTGACATGCATATGTTAATAAAATACGTATAACATCTAATCTCACTACAGAGGCAAAGGTTTCATCATAATCAATGCCGTCATCTTGTTTGTACCATTTGGCAACCAATCTAGCCTTGTTCCTTGTAATATTATCATCCTCATCTAGTTTGTTCCTATAGACCCACTTACTACTAATAATTAGGTAGTCACTAGGTCTTGGAACCAAGGTCCAAACCTCATTCCTCTCAAATTGATTGAGTTCATCTTACATAGCAATCACCCAACTCTCATCATCTAAAGCTTTACCAATTGACTTTAGTACAATTTGACATATACACGTAAGATTAGAATCAAGAAATTTTGAACGAGTACTTAAGGGTCACCAATGATTTTCTCCTTTAGGTGGTTTTTTGCATATCTTTATTACCTTTGCAGCTCATTGGTCTCTTGCTCTTGAGCTTGGGATTGCTCATCCCCTTGAAGTTGTTCCTCACTAAGGTCATCCTTCGTGGATATCTCTTGTTCTACTTTATCAAGATTAAAATTCTCCATGGAACCTACAACATCATTCAAAGGAATACAAAATTTTTGATCTTGAATGATGTTTTGTGTTGCTTGCCACTTTGACATGGCGCACAAGTTTTATCCTTCAAATATTTGACCTTTAAGAGCCCATCTACTAGTTCATCTTTCCTATGGCTTTGAATTAAGTCCATACTTGCATGCCCAAATCTTCTATGCCATAGCCAAGATTCTTCACTAATAGACACAAGACAACTAGAGGAAACATTAGATAACTTGTGTAAGTCAATTATGTAGGTATTGCCATTTCTTTCTCCTTTAAATATTTCTTGACCATATAAAGAGATCACTAGACATTCATTGGAGCTAAAGGTGACTTTGTTTCCCTTCTCACATAATTGACTCACACTTAAGAGGTTGTCCTTTAAACCATCATCAAACATTACATCATCAATGATTGAAATACCATTTAGTCCTATAGAACCAATGCCAATTACCTTACACTTAGCATTGTTTCCAAAGATGACCTTACCTCCATCCATATGTTTGAGACTTGTGAAGTGGTTTTTGTTTCCGGTCATATGCCTTGAGCATCTACTATCCAAGAGCCATATATTTTCATTGCTTAAGGATTTAAGACATATCTATGGCACATAGATTCAAGTTTAGCTTTTAGGTACCCAAACAACCTTGGGTCCTTGGAGGTTAGTTTTTGAGGGATCCCAAAGGGATTTTGTTATTAAGCACTGAATGTTAATGTGCCCAAACTTCATGCAATAGTGGCATTGCTTAGTTTTAAAGGACTCTCACCACTTTACTTGGGGTTTTGGCCTCATAACTTTCTTTCTAGAAACATAAGAGGAGGTGCAATAACAAACACATCATGTGAAGTGGGTGTTTTCCTAAGTGCATGCATCTTATGCAAAAAGGGATGGTTGGCCTTTTGAGGTTTCCCTGTTGAGCTTAGTGAGCCTTTGCTACTTTTTTTTTTAGTAGAGGCTTTAGTGTGTGATTTGTTCTTAGCCTTAGAGGCACCTATCTCAATTGAGGAGGTTTGTGGTATGGAAGCTTTTACAAAAATAGTTATAGGTATGGATGAAGATGATGCTCCATTAAAGCCTAAGTCATGTCTCACTAAGGAAGGACTTTGACTGGAACTTTGGAAGATCAGAAGGGAATGTTTTTCGGTCTGGATACACATTTCCTGGTCTTGACTTGAGTCCTGGTCAGGAGATACTTGTCCCGGTTGGGAGTTATGCATCTCCAGGAAATGCTTTACATGTTTAATGAGGAATTTTTGACCAAATGTGCTGAAACTTTGAATACTATCAAAACAACACTCAATGAAGATGTTAGTGATATTTAATTTGATTGTCAAGATCAAAACAGAAAGCAATCATCCTAAGGTTAACAATCTCCCCCTTTTTGATTTTGACAATCAAACTAGGCAAAATAAATAAATAAATAAATTGATGGTGCTATTATCAAATTGACATATTGAATAATAAGCATGCAAAGTTTCACATCATTTAAAGGTAGAAAACGTATTGAATAACTTAAGTCAAAATAATTGACTAAGTTATCATTTAAAAAATAAAGTTAATTTTTGCATAGTTATAATGTTTTTCTCCTCCTTTGTCAATATAAAAAAATAATGGATGCATATAAGGCAAAAGGAGGTAATCACTAAATTGACATAGAGATAAAGAACAATAAACCATTTTATTGAAAATAAAAATGTGTTACAGAAAAAGAGAATGTGTAATCTAAATATGATATAACCACAAATCGTAGTACTTAGCATAAAAATGAAATAGAAAAAGACTAAGTTATGCTTCTCCTTCTTCATCACTTGCCTCCTCTTCACCACCCTCTTCCTCTTCATGAATATCTTGCTCTCCCTGAAATGGTGGAACTTGTTCAAAGCTATGAGTGCATACATTAAGATTGAGTTGCCCTTGTATGCTTTGAATATCCAAATAAAGGTGTTGCATCATATCCCTCATGGTGTAGAAGGATTGCATTTGAAAGTCATAAAGACTTTGCAAGGTGATTTGTTATAGTTGAGCAGGTGGTGGTGGAGGCATTTCTGGAGCACTTGAACTTTCTCCTCCTATGGAAAGCCTTGCACACTTCCTTGTGGCCTCTTGAGTTGCCTTTTTGGTGCCATATCTCTCCAAAGGCATAGAAAAAGGTATCAATTTCCTTCAAGGGCCTTGCAATTGCTTTGCAATTGAGGATATATTGGATCTCCAAAAAGCTCTCATATTGAGAGCGAGATGAAGAGAAAAGTGCACAATTTTCATCCATTATAAGATAAAGATACCTTGCAAGACAAGTGATTTGAGCATGAAGAGAGATGGTTCCTTTGGTAGTGGAGGCCATGGATTGAAATTTGTCAAGAAGAAGATGGGCCTTTATAGTAGGCCGATTATGAATCATGGCATAAAGGTAGAGAAGGTCTTCATGAGTGACTTTCTCTTTGCTTTCACTTCTTGCATTGATAGTGAAAGTGATGATTCTATAGAGGATGAAGTGAGAAAGCATCTTGATGTGTTTTGCATTGGATCTCTTGTCAAGATAGGTTTCAAGTGAGATGCTTTTCCACACATCAAGGGGAGAAAGATGTCTGGCTTGAGTATTAATGAGGCCTATCTTTTTAAAGCCAAAAGCATCTACATGTTGATGCTTTGTCATCTCTTGTGGTTGGCTAAAGAGATGAAATTGAATGCTATAATAGCCGATAGGGTGTTTTGGGTCTTTGATCACTTGAAAAGTGGAGAGGAATTTGATGGTGAGTTCATCATGGCCATCTTCAAGGGGTATGACGAAATTTGTCCACCCCATATCTTCAAGGGCGCTAATGACTTCATCTTTGACACCCAATTTCTCAAGATCATTAAGATTTAAAGTGCGGTTTGATATGAACTTCTTTGCGGTAATGTTGGCATACCACTTCTTCTCCTCCCTTGAGAAGGCATTGAAGATATCATTGAAGGAAGAGAAGTTAGAGGAAGAAGCCACTCATTTGCCTTTGGAGGCTCTTGATTTCGAAGTGCCAACCTTTGGTCCCATTGGAGAGGGTGAGTATATAGAGAGTTTGAAGATTTTGAGTCTAGAGAGTAAAAATTTGAGAGAGAGAGAGAGAGTTTTGGTGCATAAATGAGGAAAAGAATGAGAATAGTGGGGTATTTATAGAGTTTGAAGATGTATGTTACTGTTTGAGGTGTTTAAATGGGAGTTGTGGCAGATGGATTTGATTGGTGGGAATTACAAAAATCTATCATCGAGGCAGTCCCTATCGGGACAGGAAGGTTCTTGACCGGGAACCTTCCAATGGTCAAAAAATATTGAATTTTTTAACACAGTTCCAAGAGGGACAGGTGTCTTCCCAAGCGTGCACATTTAAAAAAGTGCAACGGTTGGATAATTTTCAAATGTCCCTACAAGAAAAAGTGGTTTCCCGATCAGGACATGAGAATTTACATCGATCAATATAAAGACCACAAACTCGCGAGTGGGAGGAACAATTTGCCGAGCGGGACACCGTTCCCGAGCGAGAGTTACAAGTACTTAGGGAAAGAAAGGAGATGTGTCTAAAGTACCCTTGTGTGGCATATTATAATTTATGATCTTGATTGATTGTTGATGATAGGAGTCTTTAAGCTTATTAAATTGAACTTCAATATACTTAAAATATCAACTTGTGTTTGCAAATGTTTATGAAATAAACAAAAAGCGCAGTATCCACGTCAATCAAATAAAGAGCATATAATTTATATATAAACATTTTCATACATGTAAAAGCATAATTTAAAGTTTTCTTAAACCAATGTGCTCCCACCAAGCATATCAAGTTCTTTTTTCATAAAACTAAATCTTTCATCATTTAAGGGCTTGGTAAAAATATCCGCTAGTTGGTTTTCGGTGTCAATAAAATCTAACACTACATCACCATTTTGAATATGATCTCTTAAAAAATGATATCTTATATCAATATGTTTACTTCTAAAATGTTGAATGGGATTTGTTGAGAGATTTATAACACTAGTGTTATCATATTTGATGGGAATGTGATCAATCACTTGGCCATAATCCTTGAGTTGTTGTTTCATCTAAAGAACTTGAGTGCAACAATAACCCGCCACCACATATTCCACTTCGGCGGTGGATAAGGCAACCGAAACTTGTTTTTTACTATGCCAAGAAACTAAATATTCACCAATAAAGTGACAAGTTCCGGATGTGCTTTTTCTATCCAAAAGACTACCGGTATATTCGGCATCCGAAAAACTAATGATACGAAATGAAGTATTCCTAGGATACTATAAGTCTAAATGCATGGTGCCATGAAGATATTTCAAAATTTTTTTTTACTGCATTCAAATGTGATTTTTTAAGACATGATTGAAATCTAGCACACAAGCATATATTATATATAATATCGGGTCTAGAGGTAGTTATATAAAGAAGTGAGCCGATCATATCTCTACAAAGTTGTTCATCAATAGCTTTACCATTTTCATCTTTATCTAATTTTGTTGATGTACCCATTGGAGTCTTGGCATTCTTGCATTCATCCATCGCAAATTTTTTGATCAGTTCCTTAGTTTACTTGGATTGGTTGATGAAGATGTCTTCTTTGCTTTGCTTGATTTGGAGTCTAAGGAAGAATTTGAGCTCTCCCATCATGCTCATTTCAAATTCTCTAGTCATACACTTAGCAAATTCTTGGCAAAGATCCTCATTAGTAGACCTAAAGATAATGTCATCAACATAAATTTGAACAATAAGAGTGTCATGCTTATATTTTTTAATAAAAAAGTTGTATCAACATGCCCTTTTGAGAATCCATTATTTAAAAGAAATATACTAAGTATTTTATACCAAGCTCTAGGGGCTTACTTTAATCCATATAAAGCTTTAGTGAGTTTATACACATGGTTTGGAAAAACATGATCTTCAAAACCAGGAGGTTGCTCAACATATACTTCCTCCGATATAAAACCATTTTAAAAAGCACTTTTTACATCTATTTGAAAAAGCTCGAAATTCATATAACATGCATATGCTAATAAAACACAAATTGCTTCTAATCTTGCTACGGGGGCAAAGGTTTCATCATAATCAATTCCTTCCTCTTGGTTATACCTTTTAGCAACCAATCTAGCCTTGTTTCTTGTAATATTACCATCCTCATCTAGTTTGTTTCTATAGATACACTTACTACCAAAAATTGGGTAGTTGTTAGGTCTTGGAACTAAGGTCCAAACCTTATTCCTCTTCAATTGATTGAGTTCATCTTGCATTGCAATCACTCAACTTTCATCATCCAAAGCTTCATCAATTGACTTTGGTTCAATTTGAGATATACAAGCAAGATTATAATCAAGAAATTTAGAACAAATATTTACACCTCTTGTATGATCACCAATTATTTGTTCCTTTAGGTGGTTTCTTGCAAATTTCCACTCCCTTGGTAGCTCATTGATTCCTTGCTCTTGAGCTTGGGATTGCTCCTCCTCTTGAAGTTGTTCCTCACAAAGATCATTTTTCTTTGTTGATTTCTCTTGTTCTACTTGATCAAGATTGAGATTCTCCATGGAACCTACAACATCATCCAAAGGAATACCTTTCCCAAGATCAAGTCTACAGGACTCATCAAAATTAACATGCATAGACTCTTCTACAACCAATGTTCTTTTATTGAAGACTCTATAAGCTTTCCTAGAGGTGGAGCTACCAGGAAATATGCCCTCATCCGATTTTGAGGAAAATTTTCCAAGGTTGTCCTTGGTATTAATATGAAGCATTTACAACCAAATACTCTAAGATATGAGATCTTGGATTTTCTTCCATTCCAAAGCTCATAAGAGGTTTTATTCAAAATAGGTCTTTTGAAAACACGATTTGCAATATAACATGCGGTA
>CATIWF010040914.1:0-25364 GCA_949630135.1 Balakata baccata
GAAGGCATGCGATTAATCAGAAAACATGCTGTTGAAATTGCATCAGCCCAAAAAGTTTTAGGAACTTTCATTTGGAACAAAAGAGCTCTTGTTGTTTCAAGGAGATGTTTGTTCTTTCGCTCTGCTTTTCCATTTTGTGATGGGGTATCAACACAAGATGTTTGGTGAAGGATGCCATTTTGAATCATATAATTTTGAAAAGAAGCTGATAAATATTTTTTTGCATTATCACTTCGCAATGTATGAACAGAAACATTAAATTGTATTTTAACCTCAGCACAAAAAGCACAGAAGTGAGTAAACAATTCTGAACGACTTTTCATTATATATAACCAAGTCATACGAGAATAGTCATTAACAAAAGTTACAAAGTATTTAAATCCAATTTTAGACTGAACTGGACAAGGACCCCAAACATCAGAATGAACTAACTCAAAAGGAAAATTGGCTCTTTTATTGACTCTTGGACTCGAACTAAGACGATGATGTTTAGCAAACTGACACAACTCACAATCTAAGGAAGATAACCTACTAAACTGAGGACACAACTTCTTAAACAAAGGAAGATGGATGCCCTAATTGACAATGCGCCTAAAACGGGGATGTAACTCCAGAGCAGGCAATAGATCTAGGTATGTGGGTGTTAAGAATGTAGAAGCCTCTTGACTCGTGTCATTTACCAATAATCTTTTTTGTCATAAGATCCTGAAATAAGTAATGATCAGGAAAGAATGAGATGCAACAATTAAGAGTGAGTAATTTGGCTTACAGAAATCAAATTGAAAGATAACTGAGATAAATGAAGAACATATGTCAAAGGAAGTAAGGGGGTAGGAGTAATTGTGCCAGACCCAAGAATAGAAGATGGTGATTCGTCTACTAAGGTGACATTAGAGATAGATTTATGCGACTGAAAAGTAGAAAAGAGGCTAGAATTACCTGTTATATGATCTGTGGCACTTGAATCAATGACTTGGAAGAGGTGGAAACAAGACATGCATTGGATTTACCTGAATCTGCAATGGCAGTAATTGGAGTAGATGAAGATTTCAATAATTCCTGGTACTGAGAGAACTTGGCAAATTCATCTATAGAGATAAGAATTAATTTCTCAAATGCATCAGTAGTGGTTGCCATATGAGTAGAGTTAGCTTTTTGATTTCTATTATTAAGTTTTTTGCAATCCTTCTTCATATGGACTGTCTTATGACAATAATGGCATACAATGACTTTTAACTCCGATGCTCGAGGCTCAAAAGAATTGGATCCCCCTCCTTTACCACCACCTCTATAATAAGAACGTCCAAACTCATGATTTTAGCTAACAAGAGCACTATTGTACTAAACAGGTGGAGTTCCCTCTGTGTGAAGTATCCTACTAAAAACATCATGTAAAGAAAAAATCTCAGAACTTGAAAGTATCTGAGACTTTGCAATCTCAAATTCAGGAGGGAGACTAGCTAAAAAGCTTATAATTGTCATATGCTCCTATTGACTTTGCTAAACCTTTACATCAGAACTAAATGGCAGTAACATATTAAGCTGTTCATAAGTTTTCTTAAAATCCATAAAATAAACAGTAAGAGACTGATCTTGCTTCTCTATATGATAAAATGATTTGCAAATCTTATAAATTCGGAAAATATTCCTTTTTCCAGAATATAAGAAATATAAATAATTCATCAATTCTTTGACATATTCACAGTGATTAATCAAGCCAATAACCTCACTATCAATAGAATTACAAATTTACAAAAATAATCGAGCATCCTCCCTCAATCATATCTATCTAGACTTATCTTTAGGAGGATTGTCAGTCATATATTGGTCTTTTTCAATACTCCGCAAATAAAGACGAATCGTCTTGCTCCAATCCATATAATTAGAGCCATTGAGTTTGTGTTTGGTAATTTTAGACATTACCAGAATCACATCAGAAACACTAATTGTCTTTTTGTCAGCCATAACTCACACAAAAGCAATAATCCCAATAAAACAGAAGCAATAAATCACAACCAGAATTTACAAATCCAAAAAAGTGAGTAAACAAAACCTAGTCTTAAGTGAATAGCAAAACCAATAGAGTATAACCTTAACCAAGCCTGGAAAGGTGTTGTATAGACAGAGGCGAGCCAAACAGCGGTGACAACAGAAGATCACTCCAAGTGGATGACCCAATTTCAGAATCCTAATCTGTCAAATTGACAGATAACCCAAATTTGGAAAAATATATTTTAGATCCAAATTCCACTCTCTAACGCTCTGATACCATGTAAAGAAATAAGAATAGAGATATGAGAATGTATTTCTTGTGTGTATTGCTACAAGTTTTACATATTTATATACAAAGATGGAATGTTAATAAAACAACTGTACTAATTAGGATACTATACTAATTAGGATATTTACAACCACTAATTAGGGGATTATCTAATTAGGATATTTGCTACTACTAATTAGGAGATTATTTAATTAGGATATTATATTCTGTAACAACATGTAAAATTGTAACTAACACATCCTCATGTATAACAAAAACAAAATAAACATGGTGTATCATTAACTTGAATGGGTTCATCCTAACTCTGCTCCTTGGGCTTTCTTCTCTTATCGAATCCTAATCCTAGCACTAACCTATGTGTGAGAGAAAACACCTGCATATTAAGCAAATATTGCTGAGTACTAACAACATGAAAAGTATGCAAGTAATAAAGTATGTATAAATCATGATATATCATTTTTGAATGCTGAAATTGAAATCGCATGCTCTCTTTTTTTGCCTCTTAGGTTGCTCTCTCTCACTTCTAGATAATGTTGAGTTATTTGGTGTTAGGGTATCATATAGTTTTGATTTTGCATTTTTTATTTCAAAGGGAGTCGATGAAAGGTTTAAACTTGGATATGCTCAACCCTAGAATAGAGATAGACCCAGTCTATTCTCGTGGGACTTTTTCTCCCGATGGTGATTTCTGTTTTGCCTTTAGCAATCATAATTTCTCATACTACATTATCCAGATTGAGAATATAGGTGATTTACTAGATTATAGGTATGATGGCAAAGTGATGTATACCCAAAGCACAAAGGAGGAAGAAGATGAGATAGCAATATGGTGAGGTTAAAAACCAATAAAATTTTAGAAATGATGCATGGGCATTCTCAAATCTGTAGCATCATATAAGACTTAGTTTTGAATCAAAGCTTTTTATCTAGCTTTTTCTAAGTGAAAAAGGAGGAAAAATGGGTACATTGCTCTTTTTATGCACATGGCGGGCTTTAGCTTTAATGGCTTGAAATTTTGAATTGCTTTATCCAAAATGAAAAAAAAAAAAAAAAGGCAAGCTCCTTTTGGTTATGGTCCTTTTCATTAGATAATAGTGGTTATTTGTAGAAATTGAAGTTAGAGAACTTGGGATTAACGAAGACCGTGGAATGGGGAAGTTTGAGTAGGGTTTCTAGTTTTGTTATTAATGGATAAATTGATATTTAATATTGTTTTTCAAAATTCTAAATAGTGAGAAGCTAGATTTAGATGGAGAGAGATATTATATTCTTTGGTTAAAGTGGATAAAAGTGAGAGAAAGTTAGAAAATTTTTTTGTAGGACCCATTTTTGACATATGAAATTTTCATATTTTATTTTTTGCTAACATGGAAAGTCTATGTCGGTATTTCCTTTAATGAGGTTAATTGTGGTCGACGAAAGGGGTTTTATATTGTAAAATTAAAGTTTAAATATTTGTTTGTTACAAATAAGTTATTACTATTCAAAATTTAGAGTACTGGAGGAGTAACGTATGCCCTTAACCATTACCATACTCTGTATTTTTGTGCATACCATATTATAATAAGAATTAAGAAGGTATACCACCTTTATTAGAATCAACCTTAATTCATACATCCAAAATCACATAACCATTTTCCAGCTGCTTCACGATGATGAATTACATTTCACGGCTATAAAGGTGCTCTTTACGGCTAGTTTCCTCGTGAACAAAGTTGTAATCATGTGCTACTAATATTACCTTCCGTGGGCATGAACCTAAACATACCTTAAGTGGCGAAACTTCTCATGAATGAGTCTATTTCTCCAATCATTACATCACCAAGGGATTCAGGATTGTAAATTCTTAATTTATGGTCATAAATCTAGAAATTCTAGCATATTCACAAACCAAAAATAGAGTATATCAATTCCATATGTAAATACTAAGATTGACAAATGTCAATCACTCCTTTCAATACTCTAATGCACAATAACATTATCATGCCAATAACTCAAATTAGCCTCATCTTTATATCAAATCATGACATTAAGCATTCCAACCCAATCATAAACCAACTCTTACCTATAAATGCAATCAAATATCCTAACAACTACCAACATGCATTTATAGCACACAGGTATATACAAAAGCAAGAATTAAGCTTTGAATGTTATTATATACATACCTCTACCAAAATGGAGCCTAACAATCTCTTCCTTTATCTACCTCATGCTCTTTCCTTCTCTTAAGGATAAGCTTCTTCACCAAAAATGTTTCCTATATCATAAAAATTTGACCTTTAGGTTCCAATCACAATATTTACCTAACAATTCCACTTTTCCTAGCTTTAACAACAATAAAGGTGGGTTTTTAAAACCCTGACCTTTTCATACACCTTAACCCACAAAAAAATAAGGTAAATGGGGAAGAAAAGAAGAAGAACAAAAAGGAGGAATCAAATACTTACTTGTACTTACGGGTTTTTGAAGTGAGGTTTTAGATTCCAGCTCCTTTCCTTTCTCCTTCCCCCTTTCTAGCCAATTCTTTCTATTTTTCTTTCTTTCTTCTCTCCTTGATTCTCACTCAAAGGAAGCCTTTGTTCTTGTTTTCTCTTAGATTTTGGGAGGTGTTTGAGGAGGGAATTAGTGGAAGGGGAGGTCTAATCGTGTGGGGGAAAAATGGGAGCTAGGGTTTGTTCTTTATAAAGTGAAGAAGAGAGAAATGATGGCTTTTTATAGTCTCCAACTATGATTCACCCTTCATGGGCATGAATATGCTCATTTCCTATTTTATTTGTTTTTTCTCGTTTAATCTTTAACTATCCACTCCCATATAATTGACCATCACTTAACTATCCCATTAATTACCAAATTATTAAGTAAGCCCTAATGTATGGGTGTTATAAATGATTTGTTGGGTTCTAGCATGTATCTCATACATAAAATAGCAACAAAAACTAAATATTAAATCCAAATAGGATCGGTATGTGCATTTCTAAATTGAAATTCTCTATTTATCCAAAAAAAAAAAATGATTAACTTGATTTTGTAGTTTTATTTTTCTTTCATTTATGAGCTTTTTCTTCTTATGGGATTTCCATAACATAACTACAACAATCTAAAGTTAGAATTGACTCTAATAATATTCATGCGAAGAAAAAAAAACTAAAATCACGAACTATTTGATTATAAGTGATAAAATTTCAATAGTCCATTAAAATGATATTATTATTATTATTATTATTATTATTATTATTAAGTAATAAATTGATCTTGGTATGTTGGTTTCTCTTTTTAATTAGTTAAAAGGATATTATTATTTTTATGAAATATTATTTGAATTTTGGATGTTCATAACTCTCATTTCAATAACTTTCCTTATAGATTAATTGTCTCTTTTTATTGTAATTTATTCCACAGTTAAATTTGTAACTTATGTCTTTTGAATGCACATTTGTAAGCCTATAAATAGAGGCTTAGTGAATGAACAATCACAAGTGAAAATATTCTCTCAATTCTCTATTTTCTTCTTCCTTTGTCTATTTACTTTGATCTTCATTCCTTAGTTTTATTTATTTTTATATATTATCAGTATGATTTCTCTCTACAAGGTAATAAGGTAGTTTTTATCTATAATTATTTATCTACTATAATTGATAATGATGAATAAATTTGATAATTCATTGCATGTAAAAATAGTTTCTTATTTATCTTCAACTTTTATTATGTTTTATGTCTACGATCATGAGGAAAGTTTTATATGAAATAAACTTCTCTATTTATATTTGTGTATTTATATCTCATATATTTTATGTCACACTTATGCCATATTTTATGTTGTTAATATATTATTTATGTGTATAATGTTTTATTTTGTTTATGTGCTTATAATATGTTTTTCCATTTAAAATTTGTTTTTTTTCAAACATATGTATTTGCCAATGTGTCTTAAATATACGTAATTAGACCTAATAAATTATAATAAAAAGACATTTTATATTTATAATTAATTGAAATTAAAATATTAAATGAGAATTATTAAGTGATTTACTAATTGAAATTATATTATATATGTACATGTTACAATTTATGCATATTATGATTATTAAATGTACACATGCAATAAGAAGATTATTCATCTAGAAACAAACTAAATACACATATACAATTTGACAATGAGAAAATATTATTATTACACATATATGTCATTTGTTTGTTTCCCTATAACTTATATTATTATTTTTTTAAATATGATCATAACATACTAATCAATAATATGACTAGAATTACATGTTATTATTTCTAATTTGATTAATATATTTCTTTTATCGTATTATTAATGATAAATTTTGCAAAATTGGAGTTTATGGCTCTTGACATTAATAAAAAAAAAATATATTTGTCATGAATATTGGATGCTAAAGTTTACCTAGATGCAAATGGTCTTGTTAATTCTAATAAAGAAAAAAAATACAATAATTTAATAAAGATAATGCTAAAGCCTAGATCTAAGGCCTAGATTTTCCTACATTTTTATCTTAATGAGAGATTAAAATATGATTATCTCACAATGGAAACCTTTTTGTTCTTTAGAACAATTTGAATATTTTGTTAATTGAATATATACTTGAAGTACACCAAAATATTTAGAATAATTTGAATATTTTGGTAATTGAATATATACTTGAAGTATACAAAAAAATATTTAGTTGATTTATATCAAGTCTTCCTGAAAGAGAAAATAAAGTATGCAAAAACAAATTTTGTATATATGATGACTTATTTTTGAATGATTGGGCAAAACGTACTTAGATGTTATGCATGTTTTTTTTAAATAAGATTATAAGAATATTGATTCATGAAAATGCCCAAAATAAGAAAAATAAAAGGCTTAACACATATATAGATCTTTGAGTTTTTCATTTTTTTTTCTCAGTTTGCCATTCAAATCGATTTTTAGCACCGGTTGCTCCCTGAATTTCTTTTTCGATGCTATTTGCCTCTTGTGAAACTTTAAAACATAACAATTTGCCCCTCCGTACTAACGTGACAGCCGAAATGTGATCTTACGTTTTTAATGTAATTATGGCTATCACATCAGCATGAGGGGCAAATTGTTATATTTTAAAAATTTTACATTAGGCAAATTGGACAAAAAAATAGATTTCAAGGGGTAACCGGTGCCAAAAATTGATATGGAAGGCAAGCTGAGAAAAATAAAAAAAATCATGGGGCTGAAGATGGGTTTAGTAAAAAAAAAATGAAGCATTTATATTATGGAAGAAAGTTTATGAGAAAGATTTTATTTATATGCTTAAATACAATATTTTAATTTATTTAATTATATTATTTTAATATTGTTATCTTTTTAAATCCGTGTGATCAAATAATATATTATATTTTTATAATTACATATTGCAATTTATTTGTTTTCTTAAGAAATATGAATATTTCTCACTCATCGAAAACTTTCAAGAACAATGACAAATATATATATATATATATATATATATATATATATATATATATATAAAAGACAGTGCAACGACAGATACTATATTGAGAAACTAAAAAATATTTCTCTAATTTAACTATGATGAAAGCAAATGTTAGTACAATATCAAGTTCAGCAAACTTGATAGAAAGCTCCGAAAAAGCCTATATCCTCTTAAATAATAGAATAAGATTTACGATTGATAATGTATTATTATCAACTAAATCAAAGAGGAATCTGCTAAGTTTTAAAGATATGTCATCGAGACTTGTAATTACAATAATGTAGAATATCTTTATATTACATCAATAGTCTCAAATGAAAAAAGAATTTTGAAAAGATTGTTTGTGTTATCTTCTTGTTTGTACTACATCAGAATTAATGCAATCAAAGCACAAACAATAACACTAGGAATATTTTTATTATTTGGTGTGATCAATTAGGTAATCTCAGACCAACTATAATGCGTAAAATAATTGAGAATTCAAATGGACTTTCGTTAAAGAACTATAAGATTTTTCAATTTAATGAATTCTTATGTATTGCATGTTCTCAAAGCAATTAATAATTCGATCTTCATTAGCAAAAGTCGAATTAGAATCCCCAACATTTCTAGAAAGAATTCAAGGTGATATATGTTGGTCCATTAATCCACCACATAGACCATTTAAATATTTTATGGTAATGATAGATATATCTACACGATGGCCACATGTGTGCTTATAATCAACTCACAACTTGGCGTTCACGAGATTGCTTGCTCAAATAATTAAATTATATGCATATTTCCATATTATTCAATCAAGTCTATATGTATTGATAATGTAGTTAAATTTACATCTCGATCTTTTATTAATTATTGTATGTCAGTTGAATAATTATTGAAATACGTGTTGCCTATGTTCATACATAAAATGGTCTTATAGAATCATTTATTAAACGTCTCTAATTACTAGCAACATCATTACTTATGAGAACAAAACTTCATAACTTGGCTTTGGGACATACTATTTTGCATGCAGTAGCACTAATACCTATTAAGCCAACATCATATCATAAGTTCTCATTACAATTAGCTTATAGTAAGAAGCCAAGTATTTCTCATTTAAGAATTTTTGGATATGCGGTTTATTTTCCTATTGCTCCACCACAACGCACTAAAATGAGATATTAAAGAAAGTTGGGAATATATGTATTATTTAAATCTCCTTCTATCGTTAAGTATCTTGAACCGTTAATTAGTAATTTATTTACAGTAAGGTATGTTGATTGTCATTTTAATGAAACAAATTTTCCAATATTAAGGAAAGAAACAAAGCAGTTAGATCATGAAATTATATTCAATGCAACATCTTTAATACATTTAGATCCTCCTACCAATCAATATGAGCGAAAAAGTACAAAGAATAATACATTTACAAAATTTAGCAAATCAATTACCTGATGTATTTACTCCCCCTAAAAGAGTGACCAAATCACATATACCAGCTACAAATGCTCTTGCTCGAATTGATGTCTTTGTAGAAAAATTTGCTACAACTAATGAGTCTAAAGCACACTTGAAGTGTGGTAAACCAATTGATTTCAAAGATAAAATTCCTAGAAAAAGAAAAGGAGCTTATCAACAAGATGACCTAATTGAGTAGGTAGAAACTCTTGAAGAGTCTATTGACAACAATAAATAAATCTCCAGAAGAGATTTAGGTATATGAAAATGATAATAATAAAGAGATTTTAATAAGTTATGTTATTACAAGAAAAAGATGGAACCAAGAGAAAATAATCGTTGACAACATATTTGTTTATAATGTAACAAATTATATTATGGAGGAAAATGGGGATCTAGAGCCAAAAACAATTGAAGAATATCAATATAGATGTGATTGTCCGAAATGAAAAGACACGATATAGTCTAAATTAAATTTACTTAATAACTGTGAAGTTTTCAGGCAAATAGTTTAAACACCTAAAGGTGTAAAACTCGTTGGATACAATTGGTATTTGTGCCAAAAAGAAATGAAAATAATGAAATTGCAAGATATAAAGTAAGACTTGTTGCACAAGGATTCTCACAATGGCCTGATATTGATTACAAATAAATATATTCTCCTATGATGTATGCAACAACGTTTTTTGGGTGAATTTCACCAATGGTACTCCAACTATGCAAATTGTAACACTCAATTTTTTTAAGATTATTTTAGTTATAAAATAAAAATTGAGATAATTTTATGTTACAAATAATCTTTAAGATACTGAATTATTACAATTTACATAGTTGAAGCACCGTAAGTGAAATTTACTCCAACTTTTCGATACCTTATAAGTCTTGCATTACACGAAAGACTTGATATGCATTTTATGGATGTTGTTACTGCTTATTTATATGGTAATCTTGATAGTGATATATATATATATATATATTCCTAAAGGATTTAAGATGCCTAAATTATAATACACAAAATCTCAGGATGCTTATTTCATCAATTTACAAAGATCATTATATGATCTAAAATAATCAGAAAAAATGTGGTACAATTGTTTGAGTAAATACTTGTTGAAAGAAGGATATAAAAAGGCTAAACTCATCCCCAGCGCCTTGAATTTGTCAAATTTTCTCAATTAGCTCATTTGATTGGTTTTTTGTACTAGTTGTCCCCCAAATCCGTTTTTGATCCAATTTGCCCTTGTGAAATTAAAAAAATGCAAAAATTTCCCTCATCATGTTGATGTGATAGTCATAATCACATTAAAAATGTAAGATCATATTTTGGCTGTCACGTCAGTACGAGAGGCAAATTGTTATGTTTTTAAAATTTCAAAGGAGGTAAATTGGACCAAAAATAGATTTCAAGGGGTAATCAGTGCCAAAAACTAATCAAGGGGGCTAACTTGAAAAAATTGACAAATTCAGGGGGCTAGGGACGTGTTATGCCACATAAAAATAATTCTATCTACCTATGTGTTTTTATTATAATATCGATTTGCTATTATTGCTGTATATGTTGATGATTTAAATATTATTAAAATTCCTAAAGAGCTTTAAGGGCAGTTGGTCATTTGAAGCACTAGTTTGAAATGAAAGATCTTGAAAAAATAAAATTTTGCCATAGTTTACAAATCGAACATTTAGTTAAGGAGATCTTAGTACATCAATCAGTTTATATAGAAACAGTCCTTAAAAGATTTTATGTGGATAAGGTTTTGAGATCACTTGATATGAAAAAACAAAAATCATTTTTGACCTCGAGAGGATGAAAAAGAAATTTTTAGCAGTAAAATACCATATCTAAGTGCAATTGGTACATTACTATATCCGACTAATACCACACGACCTGATATAATATTTTTCAGTTATTGGCAAGATATATTTTTTCTCTAACACAAACACATTAGAATGAAGTTAAACATGTCTTTTGTTATTTCAGAAGAACGATTGATTTAAGATTATTTTATTCAAATAAATCTACACCGAAGCTAATTGGTTATACTGATGTAGGATTTTTATTTGACCCACATAAAACTCGATCTCAAACAAGTAATGTTTTTATGAGTGGTGAAACGGTTATTTCACGACAATCAACAAAATAAAATTTGACTGCCACATCTTTAAATTATGCTGAAATAATTACAATTCACAGAACTAGTTGAGAATGCATATGATTGATGCAAATGACGCAATAAATTCAAGAAACAAGTGACATATCTGTCAACAAAAGAATTCTTGTAGTATTATATGAAGACAATGTAACATGTATAGTACAGTTAAAAGATGTTACATTAAAGAAGACCAGATAAAACATATTTTTCCTAAGTTCTTCACGCATGATCTTGATAAACGTGAACAAATTGATGTTCAATAAATATAATCAAGTAATAATCTTGTACATTTATTCGCAAAAGCTTTGCATACAGCAACATTTGACATGTTAGTATAGAGTATTGAAATGCGTCAACTTAGAGATTTAAAATGATGTTTTTATAAAAGGAAGAAATAACGCGTTGTATTATCTTCCTTAACTAAGATTTTGTCCCACTGAGTTTTTCTAGCAGAATTTTTAACGAAACAACTTCATATGCGTATTATACAAGAAATATATTTTTTCCTTCATTAAGTTTTTTTTTATGGAGTTTTTACTAGTAAAATTTTAACGAAATGTGTTCTTATCAATGGACATCCAATAGAGAGTGATATGAAATATTATTTAAATTTTGAATGTTCATAACTCTTCTTTGCATAACTTCCTTTATAGATTAATTATCTCCTTTCATTGTTATTTTTTCATACAATTAAATATGTAACTTATATATTTTGATGCACATTTATAAGTCCACAAATAAAGACTTAGCGAATGAACAAATCATTCTCTTAATTTTTATTTTCTTTTATCTATTTACTTTTGTTCTTCGTTCTTTAGTTACTTTCATTTATTTTTATAACAACATATTCAGTGTTCAATAATTCATAAGTGATAATTTAAAATTTAAGCGCGTATATGACTTTTTATCATTACAATTCTCAGTTGTTTCTTTTTCATTTTTCTTTAATGGCTTGCTTAATAAATTACAAGCAATAAAGCATTAATAACAGGTTAAAAGGATATTATTATTATTATTATTATTATTAAGTTATAAATTGAAGTTTAAGGGCATTTAAATAATTAGATTTAAATTCAGGGATGACATGCGAAATAACTCTTTGATTTCGCAGTATCTTCTTAACTTTAGCGCGTGAACGTAAAGAAATGAAAGGGAAAGCAGCATTTGTTTTTTAAGTTGAACGAAGAAGTCGAAGAAAGAAGAATGATCATCTTCTCTTATTTTTGCAGTATTGTTCTTCCTTAAATCTAACTATCCTTCTCCTTCTCTCTGAAACTTCAACCCCAACAACCAATTCTGTCTCTGTAACCCTCTCTTTCTGAGAGAAAGAAGAAGAGGAAGAGAGATGAGGAGAGTGTTCGGTGTTAAGAAAGACAAAGAACCTCCTCCTTCTATTAATGATGCTTCCGATAGGGTTCTTCTCTTTCCTTGGCCTTTTTACTACTATTTTATCTGTAAATGTGATTTTAATTTCTATCTCCTTATTTTGATTATTGTTTATTTGGGAATTGATATGTTAATTTGTAATCGGACGTTCTCGTGAATTGAAATTTTCCAATTTCGATTAAATTTCAAAATTTCGATTGTTCTTCACTTTGGGTGGGCATATTGAAGTCTAATTTTGCTCCTTATTATTATTTTTTTCTTTGACAAACACATTTCGTTTCAGATTATTTTTGGCAATAATTTCGGAATAATTAGTATCTTTTTTTTTTCCTGAAAATCTGGTGTATGTATTTTTTAAGGGTTTTTGTTGCTGGACTTGTAATTCAAGATATATTTTACCTAGGGCAGATTAATAAAAGAGGAGAATCAGTGGATGAGAAGATCAAAAGGCTTGATGCCGAGCTCACTAGATATAGAGAACAGATTAAGAAAACACGACCTGGACCTGCTCAAGAGGCGATTAAAGCGCGAGCTATGAGAGTTCTCAAGCAAAAGCGAATGTGAGTATTATCATTGCTCTTTTATGTACTTTTATTACCAAAATCGTCACCTGCTGAGAATTTACTTGATCAATTTCTTATCGAATTGATCCTTGCTGGTAGACAGCCAGAGGCTACTTTCTGAATATTATGTAAATATATTTCCTAAACTAAAACGCAGTGAGAACTAGTTCTGAATTTAGCAAGCGATACCTAACATGCTAAGTGACCTTTTTATTCATTCTTTGGATTTAATCCAACTTAATTTGTAATACATCTTCTAGTTGCTGCCTACCCAAAATTTGGCATACTTTTTGGCTGATTAGACTATAAACTTCACCTTCTCATTTAAATACTTACTGAAAATACTCTTTTTAAGCAATAAATTATTGTATTTCAGCACTCATCATCATCCTGTTGCAGCTGCTAGAAATCCCTGCAGGCATTATTTACTTTCATGAAACTTTAACCTATGAAAAGATTTTTCTTGCTGAACCTTAAAGCATATATGAAGTATTAGTGTGTTCTTGCATGCAGTAAAGCTCCTCATTAGATACGTTCTCCTTTTTTGCACAGAGGATCTGGGTGGCTTCTTCCAATCAGCTTAGTACAACAAGTTTTGTGCTTTAGAAGCAGTATAAACATCCAAAGCACTTTATTTTTGTTTAGAAGTAACATAAACAAATTAACCTCAACAACACTTGCTGTTCTTTTCTTTTCATCAAATGCAATTGATATTTAGTCCTTTAAAAAAATCTTCCTGCCAAGCCCAACCATTCAAAAAAGGAAAAAAAAAATGAATATATAGCTTTCTCAACTTTTTTGTGGATAACTCAGGAGAATGAAACTTATTTATTATGTTCCTTATTCTTGAGTTAAAGAATTCAAGTAAGCATGTCTGCTAAAAAACTTTTAGAAGGATAAATTTGACTAGTGGTCTATAAAGTTCTCACTTGATGGAAGCTTATTATTCCAGCTTTATGCTTTACACTTTGTTGCAATCAACTCACTGCCTCAGAATCCATACAAGATCTATGGGAAGCTGTTGTAGCATACTAGTCAATTATGAGACTGAAAATTGGTTTATTCTACTGCAACGTAAGCCAATTTTCTTAGAGTCAATAATTGATTCCTACATATACACACAAGCGTTTGAACATGTCTTCCAATTATGTGTAGATGTTGTGTAAATATGAATTATTTCTCTTTTTTAAACCTCCTTTTTACTTGTAATGTCTCTCTCCATCTCATCACCCAAAGCATACACCTCTTAACCACTTTCAGCATAAATTCAGAGTTCATCCGTAAATTCTTTGAACTTGTTAAGCCTTCAACATATAACGAAAAAAAAGAAGGATGTGCTTTCCTTTTGACTGCCCTTGCTGCTCCAGACACTATTAAGAGACAATTAACACAACTAGAGGTAGAAGCAGAATATAGAAATTCAGAAATGAAACTATTCCTTTTATTTCATTTCAGTTGAACATATATATAGAGAAAAAATAACAAAACATCACATCAACTAAGGGTTGTTACAACTAAAATTTAATCTTAATATAAGAAAGCTAATTCTAGGTTTATTTAGATTTCTATCAATTCAAATAAAAATTAAAATTCAAAACTATTTGAAAATTATCACCATAATTTCTTTTGAATTTGTTTCCAGTTAGATGTCATAATTTCAATATTCCTCCTTGGCATCTTTGTGGAAATATCAAGCTATTCTTCTTTCCAACAATGCAACCTTGAAAAAAATGTTTTCTTACGAAGTAGCCCATTTATTGATCTTCATAAAACCCCTTTAAAATATTTTTGCATTTTAACGACTTGCTGGTCCCTTAAGAATGTATTTTTGTAGATTTTCTGGTATTTTGAAATTTAGTATGGACTTGCTAGTCCTGTGAAGCTTTGTTTTCAATTTGGAGACTCATTGGTCCTTGAAAAATTTATTTACAATTTGAAAATTTGCAGAATTTTGAATTTTTTTTTTTACAATTTAGGGACTTGCTACGTTTGAAAATATTTTGCAAGTCTTTTGAAAAATACTTTGCAATTTAGTGACATGTAGGTCATTTGAAAATATTTTAGCAGTTTAGCGACACGCAAGTCTTTTGATAATTTTTTTTTTTCTCAGTTTTTAAGGAAAATTTTGCTGTTTAAGGATTTGCTAAGGTCCTACTTAGAAAACTTTGAAAACGTAAATCTTGTAAGATCAACTACATCTTTGATATCACTAGAGAGAGAGAGAGAGAGACCAAAAACAAAAGGAGGTAGAAGCAAAATATAAAAATTGAGAAGATTGAAATTACTCATTTTATTACATCTGAGTTGAACATATATAGAGAGAAAAAATAGTAAAAGATCCCATCAATTAGAGATTGTTACAACTAAACTTTAGATTTAAAATAAGAAAGCTAATTCTAGATTTATTTAGATTTCTTCTAATTAAAATAAAAAGTAAAATTTAAAACAATTTGAAAATTATCACCCTAATTTTTTTTTTGAAAGATGTCATAATTTGAATAGACACGATGTACTATCCCTCCAGTTTTATAATCAAGAGGATCCTGTAAACAATCTCCCAATTTTTCTCATGTAACCAAATAGAAGTTAAAATTTGAGTAGATGGGGATGGAAATGTATGAGAACACGTTGAAGTTGATTTTCTAGATGGATAGCTCTTGAGATTTGAAAGCTTAATAATATCTTGATCTGTTTAACTGAAGCTTTTTGAGGTAACTTTCTGAGCCTAAAATGGGGAGTTAAACCTGTTTGATGCAAAAAGGCAAAAGCTGATACAATGAATGTAGGAATGATGACGTAGTATGTATTTCAGAGATGCTGACGTTACCAAAATGGGGAGAGAGAGAGAGTGGGTGGCATAGGTGGACATTTGGTTGCTGAATAAGACACAAATTGATCCTGGCCTTATCTTTGTTTGCATTATCTAATACTGATGTCAACAACCCAGTGGGAAGAAATAGTACTTCTATTGACCATTTTGAACTACATTAGTTAATTCAATGTCTGTGGATAAAGTTTAACCATGTTATTTGGTACATTAATAAGGCTTGTGCTACCTGCTTGGACAGAATAAAATATATTTGTTTTCTGATAGTTTACTGCTAGGATAAATCATGTAATGTTCTTTTGGTTTGTTGATCTTATTTTCACTTGAACTTCCACCATTTATAAAATCCGTAATTCAATGGGACAGGTATGAAGGACAACGAGACATGCTTTACAATCAGACTTTCAATCTTGATCAAGTTGCATTTGCTACCGAGGGTATTAAAGATGCTCAACAAACTGTATGTCTTTAAGTGCTTTCAACTTTTTCAAATATTTTGTTTTCAGAATTACTTAGAAGGGCTTTTTGCTACTGAATCCATGTCGTGGATTGATTAAAGTGTAGAGATAGGGTTACAAATAGGCGTGTCAATTTGAAGCTTTCTTACAAGTTATGGCTGCTGCATAAATTTAAATCAGAAAATGGTAGTTTTTGTCCATATTGTTTGCAGCTCCAATCATTGTCCTTCTGCACACATGAAGCTTTGTGCTGCTGAACTTGTTCCCTTTGCCATCTAGTAGTCCATCACCTCCCCTTCATTAAGCTAAAATTATATGTAACTGCTGCCCCCCCTTTCTAATTGACATGGGATAATTAACTCTTTTAATCAACTAACAAAAGGGAGAAAAGTAATCACATATATTTCTTTTGTATATCTTGTCAGTTTACATGAACATCATGCATCATTTTTTGAGGGTCATTTCTCACTATTATCTTTGCTTGGTCAGTGTTATTGTGTGTGTTTTGTCCATAACATGTCTTTGATGTGAACTTTGTACATTGTTTTGCTGTTAGCTTTTAAATTTATGTCATGTCTTGAATTTTAATCTACAAAACAACCTTCCTGCATGCAGTTTACTTTCCTTAGACTCTAACAATTTGGAAAATCTCATGTATTAGTAGATATTTTACATATTTAATATTTGATGTAATGAACATTCAGGAGTCCTTGAAGTTTTTTGGTAGTAAACGTTAATTCTCAATCTAATAGGGAAAAAAAAAATATTACTGCTATTTGGTTATCCTACCTGGAAAAGTATGTTCTGATTGGATTTGTTAGGAAAATCATTGTACTTGTTCAATAGTTCAAAGAAAATTTTTGGAATAAATGGGTTTCTAGCTTGGAAACTATACAACAGTGATTATGCCAACTCATTAGCAGCCAAAATTATGTGGAATTGTCTCAAGTATTGTGAATTCTTCTTACACTTCACTCTTGGGATGTGCACAATTGAGGGATTGAAGTGCTAACTTTCACTAAGCAATCCATTTATTGAAAATAGGGGCAAACAGCTGTATGAAATAACATAAAGAGTCCCTATTCATATAGGTTTAGTATCAGCACTTGCCAATTTCAGTCAGTACATTTACATGGCATTGTCTTGTCAGACTTTGTGTTGAATTCTTTTTACACTTCATGCTTGGGATGGGGCCAATTTGATGGAGGGGTTGTGTTAACTTTCAGTGCAACCCATATATTGAAACTAAAACCAAAGAATTATATGAAACAATAAAAGACTTCCTGATTCATATAGGTTTAATATCAGGACATTATTGGTTATTACTGACTTATGTATGATGTCTATCAAAATTAATTATCTAAAACATCTTACGATACAGCAGAGTTCGATATACCAGAGATTAAGTAAACTATGAGGAATTTTTCTATTTAAGTTAAAGATCATACGCGTTAATATCTGTTTTACATGAGATACTTGGGCATAGAAACTGTTTTTACACCGTCAATTGAAGATTACCCTTAAGCTAGATTAACTATGTTGCATACTTGCATTAGGCTATGGGTTATGCACCTTGAAATATTCCTTTTTCTCGGTGGCGCCTGAATGGGCAGGTTCAAGTCTGTCAGATTGGAGCTGTATCTGTACTCTGATTGGAACTAGTTACTACCTCTTAAGAGGTAGGTTCAACGTATGATCAGGGAGGGATTTCTTTATAAGATATGAAATTCTCCAGTTTTTTTTTTCTTCATCAAGTGCAGTATACATCAGTTTAGAAAGAATATATGCACAAGGATCATCTTAAAAGCAACAGATACTGAATTATGATTTTCTTAAATTAAATTTTTTCTGTTCCTGTCAGATGACAGCTTTGAAATCTGCCAACAAAGAGTTGAAAGGAATGATGAAATCTGTGAAGATCCAAGACATAGATGTAAGCAATCTCTTCGATTTCCCCCTGCTCTGCTTTTTAAGGCTCTAATGTTGACTTCTTTAATGATTTATGGTGCTAAACCAATTTACATTTGTCTTTTGTAGAACTTGCAAGATGAAATGATGGACCTGATGGATGTGAGTAATGAAATCCAAGAGACCCTAGGTAGAAGCTACAATGTGCCTGATGATATAGATGAGGACGAACTCATGGGAGGTAAGGTCAAAGTAGATCTAAATGCTCATCATTGAGATTTTCTTTTTGAGTTTCATGGGAAGCTGGAAAAAACTATGTCCATGTAATCTGTTAATATTTCAAGTAAATCCCCAACTTGTAGCCTAATTATGCAGTGTTATTAATGTTGGCATTTAATAGCTTATCTTCCTGATCCTTCTTCCACTTTGTTTTTCTTCCTCCATTATGGCAATTAAAACAAACTGCCATGGATCAACTGTGAGAAAAATGCTAGAAGTGTTTTGTGTCTTTTATTTTTGTTGTAATTGGAATTTCAAATGCAGAACTTGATGCACTGGAAGCAGACATGGGAATGGAAACCGAAACTGATGGTGTGCCTTCTTATCTGCAACCTGATAAGGAACCTGATCTGGATGCAGAACTCAACTTGCCTTCAGCACCCTCCGGACATGCAGCAGCACCAGCTGGTAGAAACAATGCCCAGGTAATATGATATTTAATTTATAATGTTTGCTCAATTTCGTCATTGAAAGATGACTATGGCTCTCTTTGGTTGGAGTGGCGGCCTCATACAGTTGCTGTTGGGTATGCATCCCAAATCAGGTAATTTTCACCGACGGTATTCCAACTATACGACTTGTAACAACTCAATACCTTAAGTTTTATTTGTAACGCTAAACCCATTGATTTTGTAACACAAAACCCCTTTCATCTAAGTCCATCAAATTGCTAACGTGGCATATCCACCTCATTAAAAAAATAATTATTCTTGAATGACGTGGAATTTGTTTTTTTTTTTTTGAAAAACGACATGGCATATAATATTTATGACAATACATAATTACCCTTCCTTTACAATCTATTTCTATCCTTGTCTCATTTTAAATGACCAAAATTCTCTCTTTCCATCTTTCCCCAATCCAATTCCTGTAGGAGACACCACCATCGATTTCAATTTCAAGCTACTCTTATGTAAATTGATGATCAAAACTTTTAAAATATTGACTTATATAAATTATTAAAATCATTTTTTTACATATTTAAAACTTCTCTAATGAATCAAATTTGATCCAAAGCTCCAAAATAAAAGAAAAAACGCAGGTCAATTGCTTTCCCAGCAATGCATCCTATCCTCCTTTTCCTGTGGTAAGCTTCAATTCGATTTACTGCATTCCAAACTAGAACTGCAAGTGTGAAAGATGATGGTTTTGGTTCCATCATCTTCAATCTGTTCTCCCAACATAACGCTACATTCTGAAGCTGGAGCTGAGAGGCAAATTTGATTCCATAGGTTGGAGGAGAGGAGACTGAAGCTGGAGCTGCAAGTGTGATTCCCCCAATATAACGCAATTAGGGTTTTGATTCCACTATTGTCACAACCAAACTCCTGAAATTATGAGAAGAACAACACAGTCTTGGGTCTTCCCCCAGCAGTATGATTTCTTGCATAAGCAGGAAGAGAAGAGAGAACAAATTGGAGAGGAGACTGAAGCTGAGAGGACCTCATGTTCGCGAGGTGGAAGCGACATTGAAGGCTGAGGTGCAGGCAGCAACGCCTCGAGGAAAAAAGTTTGTTGTCAAAAGAACAATCTTTAGTTGAAGGTTTAGCTCAAAGTATCGTAAGAGGAGATGTGCCAAATTAGATTGAAAATTGGATTATAATAGGAAGAGAATATGAGGTAAGGGTTTGAAAATTAGATTGTAAAGGATGGGTAATTATGTATTTTCATAAATATTATATACCATGTCATTTTTTTAAAAAAAAAATTCCACGTCATTCAAGAATAATTATTTTTTTTCAATGAGCTGGAAATGCCACATAAGCAAACCCTTAAAACGGTTTGATGGACTCAGATGAAAGAGGTTGTGTTACAAAATCAATCTAAAAGGGGTTTAGCAATACAAATAAAACTTAAAGGTATTGAGTTGTTATGAGTCATATAGTTGAAGTACCGTAGGTGAAAATTTTCCTCCCAAATCTCATTTTCTAGTGCAGCAATAATTTACTCATGGAACATGGATTTGGTTCAATTTTATTTGCGGCATTAAAATTTTGCTGAAAGAATTAGGTGAAGAATAACAAGTTCTTTTGATTTAACAGAATCAATTAACTGGGTATATTGAGTTACAAATTCAGATAGATGATAGTTCCTGTTGCATGTTAATTCATTGGCAGAGAAAATGTTCTAGCCTTTAGGAGAGTAAAAAATTGGTTAGGATTGCTTTGGAGCATGACATTAGTAGTAAGTGGCGGAATGACATCCATATGCAACTATACAATTTTTTAAATTTGCCCCTCTAAATGATATTGGAAGTTGATTTTTTGCACCCTCTAATTTAGACTTCTACTTCTTTGCACCCCTTAATTTAGAGGTTATGACTCTGCCACTGTTAGTAGTTACGTATTTATTTCAGTAATATTGCCTCCTTTAATCCCAGTGTAATTTGGGCTTTGATTGTTGACAGGCTGAGGATGAACTAGGTTTACCTGCTGTTCCTCGGGCGTCTATTCGTGGTTAGGCAATTACTTGATGTGGTCCATCTGTACATTTAAATGAAGGGGCTGGCAATGGCTGGAGTTTGTGAACTTATTCTGCAGAATATGATTCTACGATGCTTCGATTTAATTTGATCCTTTGTGAATTATTATTTAATTTGTTACATTTATGGGTTAGGATATAATTTTTAATTGAAAGTAATGTGATTCAGCTAAAGAGAATGCTTGATTTCATTTGAAAAATTTTTAGGTAGACTTAGACCTCATGTTATTTATAGATTAATCCGATCCTATAGTGACATATGTAATTGTTTATCTTCATTGATTGGGATGAATACAACAAACATATATGTTACTTTGTTATTCTATTAGTTTATAAATGACGCGTTACACTGAGTCTATTTAATAATGTCTTACATTTATTGTGGTATCCTATTCTGGATGTGATATGAGGTACCCAATCAAAAGGCTGGAATTCGTACTCCCAGCTCGCATATTCAATGTAGAAAATAAGCATATGTTTGCAGAATTTTATGTTATGTTAGCAGAATTTTTGTTCAGAATTCACAAATTGATTAAATTTTAAAAATTTGAATATTTAAATGGAAAAATAAAAAGTACAATTTAATTTTAATATAATTTTAAAAATTCAAATTATTTTTTGCAATTATCCCTATATAAAAATATCATTTTAACTACTTCGTTGAATAAATCTATTGGAGATTTAAGGGATATATAATAAAGGTTTAAAATTGTGATGAAAGTAATTTTAGAATGATTTATATCTTTTTTAGAATAACAGTGAAATCACGATTTTAGAATGACAAGAACTGTTACGTCGTTTTGAAATAACAGTATCAAATAAGTTCAAAATCTACCATAAAGAATAATGGTAGCTACTAGCAAAGCCTTAAAAAAATCAAGGGTTTACTTGCAGATAATTGTTTTTTATTTTTATTTTTTAATTTTCAATGAAAATTTTTCATTTTCAAAGAAATCTGTAAAACGTGTTTACATATTAAAAATTAAAAATTGTTTTTCATTTTTTAAAAATAAAAGATGTGTTTACTTGCTTTGATAAAAAATTTATTTTTTCATTTTTGAAAATGTACTTAAATTTTTTTTTTTACATGTCTAAATACATAAAAATTATATTCAATTTAAAAATAAAAATTAATTTTTAAATTATAAACCTTGATTGTAGAAATTGTAGTTTACTGTTACATATTAATACAAAACTAAAGTTTCGAGGATAAAATAAAAATTTTTAAAAACTTTAGGTTGGGATAATTGCTTTACAAACCAAAGATATAAATAAAAGTTATTCAAGAAGCTAATAAGGGCCACTGAAATTTTGGCCGAGACCAAGAAGATACCACACACACACACACATATATATATATATACCAATTAAATCACGAACTTTGACCACTTTCATAATTATAGTTCTAACTACTTATTTTTACAAAAAAAAGATAAGATGTTATTGTTCAAACATATATAGCATCAGGCAAGAAAAACTAGTTAAAACATTGATGTGGACGTGGAACATGATTTTTTTTTTTTTTTAAGTTCTAACTTAGAAAAAAAAAATTGCTTCATTCACAAATGGGCTTAAATGGTGCGTTTCGTGTTTCTGAACCTTCTTCCTCCTACCTTAAGTAGCTAGAAATCCCTAGTTCTCAGTTTTCGATCTTACCCAATCTCAATCCATGGTTCCAAACATCTCTTTCTCTTCAATCTGAAGTTGAAGTTGTGTGGTTTATTAAGTTCAAATATCGTCTAATACAAGTGTAAGGAGCTCGATATCAATTATAACATTTTGATTGTTTCTATGGAGTAATGGTAGAATGGAGACTGCAACTATTTTTGAATGGGTTGATGAACCGTACACTAGGCAAGTAAAGGATGTTATAATGAAAATAATAAGGTAGAAGCAACAAATTGAAGAAAAGTTGAAGAATGCACGAGAGCGTATGAAGATAATTGAAGAAAAGTTCAAACTTATAGAAGAAGGAATGTCGGTTTGCAAGTCAATATGAAGAACTATGAAGAAGAAAGGAATGACTTGTTATGTAAGGGTTACAACTTGACTGAAGCAAAAAAAAATTGTATTTAAGCATGAAAAGAAGTTGCTTTTGTTGGATAACAATATATTAAAGGAGATGAAGCGGCATATGAAAATTAAGTATTTTATAAAGATAGTGTTTGTAGGTCTCATAGCATTTGTATTTGGCTATTTGTTGAAGATAAATGAACTAAATGTTATGAATGGAAAGTTTCTTCCTAATTAATAGAATGTTTAAAAAAAATTAGCCAAATTTCATTAACAAATTTAGAACAAAATGCTTTAATTTGACATTGATAGGTTTATACATACACTGCAAAAAGTTTCATGCAGTTAAACTATTTGCTCAATAACTATAAATATTTGCATTGTCATTCCTAAATGTTATCAAATTAGCTATTTGCCCAACAATTATTGTAACATTTTTGACCATCCATACATGCATTATCACATGTATTTCATTTGGACATATTTATTTTATAAATGTCTGTCACACGAAACACACGTATACGTAGAGATTTTGGCGTGAACGTATTCACGAGATAGACTTGACACGATCGGTTTATCGCAATAGGACCAAGTCGTACGTGTCTAGTTATAATTTAAATAAGGACACAAGATATTGAAAATGAAATTAAATAAATGATTACTTTTGAAATAAAGGAAATTTAGCATAGTTATATTAAAGAAGACAAATTGATTAGATAGTGTTTTGGCATTAAGTACTTGTAATTATATAGAGAAAATAATAATAATAATAATAATAATAATAATAATAATAATTAATTTAATTAATTAATTATTATTTATTTAAATTATTTAAAAATAATAACAGAAAAAAAGGAAAAAACAAAAAGTTGAGTCGGTTGAAAGAGGGGCTTAAGCTGCCTTATCTTGTTTTCAGCCAGCATTTGTGTTCCTCTTCATTCCCTTCTTTCTCTCAAATTTCTCCAACAACAAGCCCAAAGCAAAGGGTCATCTGAAGGTTAGTTATCACCATAAATTGCTAGTTTTAATTTATGATTAATAGAATATGATTTAGGAGGTCCAAATTACATGATTTCCATGGGTAAGCTGCTTGAATTCTGTTTTGATGGCAGAAAGTTAGAGTCCCTTTTTCTTCATGTTAAAGGCTGATTCTGGAGAAGCACAAAACACTAAACTTGTAGCTTAATGTCTTAGGTTTAAGGATATAGTTTTGCATGATTTGGTGTCTGTAAAAAGATATGGGCATCGGACTAGAACTGGTTCCATTGAGGAACCTAGCTGAATCACTTTCTGTTTTGATTCTGTTTCTATATGACAGAATCATTATTTGAGGAATCTCAAAACATGAAAGTTGTAGATATATGTGTTATCTAGTTGTATACCGAATTTCAGGACCAGATGGCAGGTGGATATGGAGTTATAGGCAAGCGAGTCATGCCTATTCCACATTTGAGCTGCCTGCTTAGTGTTCTGGGCAGGTTCAGTCAGTTGTTGGCCAATTTTGAGCTTCTTATAGAGATAATCTGTACATGGTCAAAACATAAAAATTATAGGTATATATCTTAGCTAAAGTTTGGCACAAATTTCACCTCAATATGTTATGTATGTTGTGAGTTATAGCTTTCACAAGTCAAACTGGTCCGGATGCTAGCCCTGTTTCTGACCAGTCCCAATTACCCTACCATATGAGGACCTTAGAGGCAGAATGGATGAAAGTTTTCAATATAAAAAATGTTCTATTTTAGAATATATATGTTTATATAAAGTTTCATACAAATACAAGTTACACGTTGTAAGATATGGAGAAGCAAAGTTAGTGTCTCAAAACTGTCTATGGTCAAAAACAGGGCAGAGAACAGAATATGATTGTAAATTGTATAAAATATTCCACAATGGTTCAATGGGTCTGAAATTTAGATATGTAGTATCCCTACATGTTAGCGATAATTAGAAACAAGAATTGTACAAATTGGACTAGTATAAAAAAAGTTATAAGCTAATGAACACATGAAGGTCACACTGCCTTTAGACCAAATCCTAGATAGTGGTCCTTAAAATGCATACTTCAATTTGTTTAAGTTTATTTAGCTAC